>LZPO01108233.1:28108-49461 GCA_001675575.1 Neotoma lepida | reverse complement strand
GGTTTTTCGAGACAGGGTTTCTCTGTGTAGCTTTGGCGCCTTTCCTGGAACTCACTCAGTAGCTCAGGCTGGCCTCGAACTCACAGAGATCTACCTGTCTCTGCCTCCTGAGTGCTGGGATTAAAGACGTGCACCACCACCACCCGGCTCAGTATGTGTTTTTGTATGCCTTTGGAGATCATTATGACATTCAAAGGCCTTACGATACTGATTACATTCATAGGGTTTCTCTCCAGTAGGTGTTCTTATATGCCTTTGAAGATCAATATGACATGCAAAAGCTTTACCACACTGATTACATTCATAAGATTTCTCTCCAGTATGTGTTCTTGCATGCCTTTGAAGATCATTTTTACATGCAAAGGTTTTTCCACACTGATTACGTTCATAGGGTTTCTCTCCAGTATGTGTTCTTTTATGCATGTAAAGAGCACTCTGACATGCAAAGGCTTTACCACACTGATTATATTTATAGGTTTTCTCTCTCGTATGTGTTCTTTTATGCCTTTGAAGATGAATGTATTGTGAAAACCTTTTACCACACTGATTACACTCACAAGGTTTCTCTCCAGTATGTGCTCTTGTATGGATTTGAAGAGTACTGCAGAGTGGAAAGGCTTTACCACACTGATTACATTCATAAGATTTCACGCCAGTCTTCTTGAATGCAATTGAAGATGGTTCTGATATGCAAAGGCTTTACCACACTGATTACATTCATAGCGTTTCTCTCCAGTATGTCATGATCTATGCCTTTGAAGATGATTGTATTGTGCAAAGGCTTTACCACACTGATTACATTCATAAGGTTTTTCTCCAGTATGTGTTCTTGTATGGTTGAAGATGGTTCTGACATGCAAAGGCTTTACCACACTGATTACATTCATAGGGTTTCTCTCCAGTATGTGTCCGTGTATGCATTTGAGGACTTTTTTGACATTCAAAGTCTTTAACACATGGATTACATTCATATGGATCCTCTAGAGTAAGGGCTCTTTCCTGCTTTTGAAGAGTATTGGGATATGCAAAGGCTTTAACACATTGAGTATTTACAGAAGATTTCTCCCCAGTTTGACTGCTTCCATGACTGCAAGGATACTCGCACATATAAAAAGATTACTGCATTCAATACATTGTTGAATCTTGAAATCTGTATAAAGTAATTTTACAGTTAATTGTAAAGAGGAATTTGATCTTAACATTTTATCGCTGTGTTTACAATAATGTTCTTCCCCTTCATTAAGAGTTGTTCTGCATCTTTAAAGATACCTGTGATGGTAAGAACCTTTATTACATGGTTTAAAATTATACAATATTTTATGATTATTTTTACATATTTGAAGAGAACATGAAAAACTTAGGGCTTTACCACCTTATTGCATTCATAAATTTCCCTATACTGTGATTCATACTATATTTGTTAAGTGACCTAGGACAAATAGAAGTATTTACATATTCCTAGTATTCATAGGACCTGTCTGCCATGTCAGTTTATTGATATATTAACAGTGCAATTGGAAAGCCAATTACTTGTATACTTGAATGAAATTTAACAGGTGTAGTCAACATGGGGCCTGCTATGTATCTTCTAATTGTTCTTAGACAGCGGTATGTGACATGTTTCCCTATCCCTACAGTGTATCCAGAATAACATATGATATATTGAATAAAGGAAGAATAACAAATCAAAGGTTGCCACACTAAATTCACAGATTGACTTTCTGTCCTCATAGTCTTCTGGTATAGGATTAAGATTTCTCCATGACAATGCCCTTGACTTTTGACTCTAACTGCTCCTCTCACTAAGCAGCACAGTCATAACAAGTATATGATTAATGCTAGATTTAATATGCACTATTTACATATTAGAAGGTTTTGGAAATATACTTATCACCTCTTAAATGTGTATATCTTTTGTAATATGAGTGTTATGAAATAAATGGTTTGACAATTCTAAGGCATAGCTCTCATGGTGCTATGATTCAAATGGTGATATCTGTTAAGGCTTTGTTTAATTTTTTCTTTAAAGTATGATTTGCAACTGCAATTCACCTATCTAAAATTGAGGTTTATGGTTTTGTGCAAATGTAATAATCATCAATGCACTTAAAGTGGTGCTTATATACAGAGTTGCATTTCAGGAAACATTAAAATTTGTTCAGAGGCACATTTGCATCAGCATTCAAAAGAAAATTACCTGTCATGTCTTCTAGAACTTTGATAATGTTCTTCAATATTTTGGTCTTCCCAACTGTATCCTAAAATATAGTACCAGAAAATGTATGTTATATTATTCAAAACTGCCCAAAATGTAAGTTACTATCTTCAGTGAATCTTAGAACATGACTGATTTATTCACTTCATTCTTCTTCTTTCTCAAATTACAGAGAAGTATCCAAAACCAAGGAACAGTTTTCACCTTAGTTTAAAATGTGAAGAAAATTGGGTCTTACTTATAATAGTGAGGTTCCTGTAGATCTCCAGCATCATATCTTTGTATAAATTCCTCTGGGAAGGATCCAGCAAATTCCATTCTTCCCAAGTGAAGTTGGCATGCACATCATCATAGGTCACTGCATTCTTAATTATCTTACACATGTACACAAAAGAAAGCACGGTACTGACAACATTTAAATGTATACTTCTTTGACAGTATCGTCATTTAATTCTTTTACTCTCTACTCTTACTTTATGATACAGACATAATATAATTACCAAGTCACTTTAGAAGGAAACTCAATAGGAGGTTCAACTCTGTTATTCCTGTACCCTTTGAACAGGATATTACTTTCCCAGGGAAATGCCTATTAAACATAGACAGAAGTAAACAGATTAACAGTCCATAGTAAACATGAGAGAAATTGTATGAACAATTATTAACTACAAAAAGAAAAAAAATCAACAAATTTGGTGTATTGGCTCAGGCCTTTAACCCCAGCACTCAGAAGGCATAGGCAGGTATATCTGCCTCTGAGTTGAATGCAAGCCTAGTGTATGCAATCAACTCCAGGACAGTCAAAAGGACATATAAGATCCTGTCTCTCATGTAAGAACCAGTCAAATAAAGTAAAATGGATAAAGAAGTCAGGGGTTTTTATGGAAGTTCCTACAAAGATTTATACATTTTCTCCAGTTCTGTATTCATCTTCCAAAAACTTGACGTGCCCTTATTCAAATGGTAACAGCAGTAAGATTTAACAAAAAGGCACTGTGTTTTTAAACAGTTACAAATGGACAGATGAAAATATTAGTAAATATTGATCATAAATAATCAACACAGGGCAGGAAAGATGGTTCAATAGTAAAATGCTCTTGTTATTCTATATGTGGACTCAATTGCTAGTACTTAAATGGAGGATAACAACTATTCATTATTCTGAGATCAGAGTTTCTGAGAGCATCTTTTAATCATTGTGAGGACTAGAGACCTACATGGCTCGTATCCATGTGAACAGATATAAAATTCATATTCCTTTAAATTCAAAACAAACACAAAAGGCATAAAGAAAGCCATGCATCTGCATCCAATGACTTAGAAGGCTAAGGCAGTATTAATCATGAATCGATGGCATCCTAGGAATCAGAATGATGCCCTCTGCCAAATTTGAAAATTCATAATATGGGTTAAGCTCAGTACAACACCATATGTTTGACATGTAAAAAAAACCTACATTCCAGGTCTATCACCCAACGTTGTAAAAACAAAAAAGCCAGGAATATTGGCCCACTATTAATCCCAGGACTTGGGAGCCAGAGTCAAGTCGATCTCTAAGATTAAGACCAGCCTGGCATACAGAGGTGTAATGTCAGCACAGCCAGGGTACATAGATAAACCTTGTCTTTAATAACAAACAAAATAATTAAAACACCAGGCTACCAAACTCCCTTAGCAATGAATAGAATTTGCTTCAACTGTATCTTATGTGAATTAGATGTAGAGTCTTTAATGGTGGGGAGGGCATGACAGAACAAGAAGGAAGCTGGCTGATTAATTTCAACCACTGCACAGTAGACACAAAGAATAGGAAATGGTTGAGGCTATAGAGACTCATATCACACCCACAATAAGAAATTTCATGCAGAAAGGCTCTCCCTACTACAGTTTTCAGAAGCAATTGAAAGAAAGTCACCAAGGAGAGTCACATGTTCAAATATATCATCCTATCTGGGAGTTATTTTCATTCAGTCAACTACAATTTGACCCAAGACACTGTAGACTCATGGCCATCCATAAAGTAAAAGCATTTAGTCACTTAAATATCCTCATATTCTGCCACAGCCCTTACACTGTTCAAATGTCAAAAATCTCTTCTGACACTCAAGTTGATCTCTTGACATCTTGTAAAGTGACATCTTGTAAAATCAGAAAACAAATTACATCTTTCCAACATACAATGGTACAGAATACCATTCACATTCTAAAACAGAGAAATGGAGATACAATGAGGAAAGATTGTACCAAGGCAAGACTGAAGCACAGTCAGACAAACATCAATTTCTGTAGCTCTGTCTCAAATACATGCGGCTTTACTTTCAAAGAGATTATCTGGCCCTATCCCTTCAACTTTGGTTATATCTCTCTTTGGTTACTTCCACAGCCTATATGCAGCTATTTCTTAATAGAAGTGGTCTCATAGCTTAGGTATCTTGTCATTTTAGGGTCACAAAATGCAACCTAGGCTGTTGTGGAATATTATTTTAAAATGTGTTGTATTTCTCTATGGTGTGGAACAATTGTTTAAATGTTGCATTCTTTTATGTTTCATTTGCTTAACTCTGTGAAGCTGTCATACTTTCCCTTTCCAAAATACCTGATTTGGCTAATAAAGAGTTGAACAGCCAATAGATTTGCAGAAAAGGATAAACAGTGTTATCAGGCAGAAAGAATAAATGGGAGAAGAAATCTGGGAGAAAAAAGGAAGAATGAACAAGAAAATGAGAGGACACCAGGGCCTAGCCACCCAGTTACACAGCAAGCCATGGAGTAAGAAGTAAAGAAAGGAACATAGAATAGAGGAAAATAAAAGCCCAGAGGCAATATGTAGATGGGATAATTTAAGTAAAGCTGTCTAGAAACAAACTAAGCTAAGTCTGGGCATTTATAAGGAAGAATAAGCTTCAATGTACATGATTTTTGAGAGCTGGGTGGTAGGCCCCCTAAAGAGTAAAGAGTTAAAAAAAATAACCAACAACATCAGGCTTCAATCCTCACAGCTTCATGCACTGAACTCTATTGTATCTTTACTGGGTTTCTGACTCTGCCAAACATAAATGCTTGCAAAAATGCGGAAATGTAACCAAAGACTAAGAGTCCATGACCTTAAATTGTGATTCTTTCTTGTTTCCAGGGCCAGTACATGATGAATGGTCCTGCAATGTTTGATTTCTTAATTTGGATGGACACTAACTTGCTTGGAACAGAGGTGCATCAGGTTTTGTATGGAAATGATTCCTGGGCCTAGGAATCACTTTACTTACTCCTTCCACAAATTAAAGGTTTAGCAGGATGGAGTCTTACCCCTAGGGCACCTTCCATTTCCCTTAGAGCTTCCATTCCATAGCAAGAACATTCTCTATAATGGTGATAAACTCCTTGAAAATCCCTGCCTCTTTCAGCACTTCACTGTCATATGAAACTACCTTTTCATTTTCATGTATTTCTGCCCCACTTGTTTTCTTTTCACTCTAGACCTGAATGAGTCATCAGTAATAACCATCCAACAGATTCAATATTCCATGTAAGGAATTAGCCCATTATTTTTTAATTCTGCCTCGCTAAGTTTCCAGGGCATAAGCAGAATAAGAAAGGTTTTGAAGCCAAAATATACAAATGATCATTAGCTTAATTTTTTATGGAGTCTATTTACAACTGAAATCCAATCTCCACTGTCTGCCATTACTGTTAAAATTCCCATCTTCCTGGTTCTAAAAGAACACCCAATTAAATTCTTTGTACAACTTTCTATGGTTTTTGCCAACTAAAGTTCTGATATCTTCCACATTCTTCCAAAAGACAACGTTCCCGGGATGTATCCAGCAACAAAATAACTTTTGTTGTTCCATTTTTTTTTTGCTCTAACTTGCTTTATCCTGCTGTGATTACGTCCTCTAACCAAAAACATGTCAGGCAATGAATGGGTTTATTTGGCTGATTGTGTCAGATCACACGCTATCATTTGGAGAAATTAAGATAGAAATTCAAGGAAATAATTGAACGTAAAATCCATGGGCATAGATTGTTTCCTTTCTGTCTTGCCTAGTCACTGTCTCATGCTCAGAAATCACCCTTTTTCTAGCCCAGGCCCACTTTCTTTGGGATATTGCCACCTTGGTGGTGGAGTATTCACACAGCAATCATCAATCAACAAAATCTCTCACAGACAAAGTAGTTTCTGGGCTATTACCAATAAAGCCACTATGAACACAGTTGAGCAAGTGTCTTTGTGGTAGAATGGAGGAGCATCTTCAGAGTATATGACAAAGAGTGGTATCGCTGGGTCTCGAGGTAGATTCACTCCCGATTATCTGAGGATTGCATATTGATTTTTACAGTGGCTATACAAGTTTGCACTTGTAACAGCAATGAATCCTCTTGCTCCAGGTCCTTGTCAGCATTAGCTGTCACTTGTGTTACTGATCTTAACCATTCTGACAGTTGTAAGGTGAAATCTCAAAGTAGTTTTGATATGCATTTGCTTGATGGCTAAGGTGGCCGAACATTTCTTCAAGTGTTTCTCNGCCACTTAAGAGTCCTCTACTGAATTCTTTTTAGAGGTGTACCCCATTATAATTGGATTATTTGGTTTGCTGTTGTCTAATTTCTTGAATGTTTTATGATCTTGAGTGAGTCAACACACAAGCAGATAGAAAAACATTGCATACTAACTTATAAGTGGATATAAGTAGGTGAGTAAAGTATAATCACAGTAAACACAGTTAATCACAGTACAATCCATAGATGCAGAGAAGCTAAAGAACATGAATGGTGCTAGGACAGATACATGGATCTCCCTGAGAAGAAGAAACAGAATAGATTTTGTAGAAGCACTGAAGGTAAGTGGGGATGGGAACAGGAAGGATCAGACGAGTAAGAAAGGGACAGAGAGGGAGAACACCAGAAGAGATGACTAGAAAAGGGTAGCTTTTAGCAGGGGACATGGAAATATGCAGTGCAAACTTCCTGGAACCTATCAGGGTGACCTTAGAGAGAATTCTAGAAATTAAGAATATGGAGGCTGAACTAGCCACCTTCTATAACCACATATGGCTCTCAGTATTGGGACTGGGACACCAAGCAACCCACAAAATATACAGCTGACACTTGTCCTGCCTGCAAGATATGCTAGGGAAATGGTGGCTCAAAGATTCTATAGTGGCCAACCAACAACTTGAAACCCAAGCTGTGAGAGGAATGTCATGCTTGACACTACTTGTGTGGCCAGGAACCAGATCTTCTATGGCTATGAGAACTAGGGTAGATCAAAATACAACTAACCAAAAAAATCAATGAAATAATTCATAACTATATTCTGATATAATCATAGACTGATATCTTTCCCAATTGTCATCAGAGAGACTTCTGGCAGCTGATGGGAGCACATGCAGAGATCTCTACACAAACATTAGCTTGAGCTCTGGGAATCCTGTGGAAGGAAGGGGTGATGATTGTCTGATCCAGAGTGGTTAAAGAAATGAGAACATAACAAACAGAATCAACTGAGCAGAATTCATAAGGGTTCAGAGAAATTGAAGTGGCAATCATGGAGCCTACATGGCTCTGTGCCAGGTCCTCTGCATATATGCTATGGTTGTTTAGCTTGGGGTATTTGTGGAACTCCTAACAGTAGGCGTCATGCTGTTAGACTCTTTTGCCTGTTCTTGGTACTCTTTTCCTCTTGTTGGGTTACCTTGTCCAGTCTTGATATGAGAGTTTGTGCATAGTCTTTTTGCACCTTGTTATGATGTGTTTGGTTGATATCCCTGGGAGGTCTGCTCTTTTCTGAAGAGAAATAGAGTAGCAATGGACCTGGGGATGTGGCGATTTGGGGGAGGGATTCGAGGGAGTAGAGAAACCTGAAACTGGAGTCAGGATGCATTGTATGAGAGACTAACAAATACAAACAAAAAAGAAAAATTGGAAATTCATTTTGTCTAGGTTCAATGATCCTCATAATCTGTAACAGCCCAAACAGTACAAATTTCTAAAGTCTCTTCTGACACTCAAGATAATCTCTTGACTCTCATGTATTGCACAATTAAGAAACTAATTAAGGATTTCCAACATACAATGTCACAGGATACATTTTCATTCACAAAAAAGGAATATTGCTGTATTCCAGCTCCCAAACCAGACAGACATACCTTGCTCACATGCATGTCACTTCAGCCTGAAGAACAGGTAGGCAGGCCACCAGCTCAAAAAACTTCCACACTCCCTACATGCCCACAGACACATCCCCCAAACAGTAGCTGCCACCTCCAAAGCCATGTACTCCTGCCCAAACCAAATGGACATCCTTAGTCTCAAGTGCAAGCCAATCAGCCAGAAGAACAGGTAAGAAAATTGAGGTATCGACTACCTGTTAGACCAGAGGCTATGCCAGCCATTAGGAATCCACATAGGCTGCTCACCTGTGGACCTCCACCATTCTTTCAATAACCCCAATATCAGTACCAATCCCACATCCCTCCTGATCTGTGTTGTAGCCTCCAACTTGTCTGGAGACTCTTTGCTCAAAGTCCCCACCATCTGGCAGAAGTCCATATAGGCCACCTGCCTATAGGCCTTTACCACTCTCTCAGTGCCCTGTCCACTCTATCACCAAATTCCCTCCTCCCTTCCCTTTTGTCAGCCCCAAACTAGGGCAGATGCGCTGGGCAGGAACAAAAGCCACACCTATTAGAAGATTTCCAGCCCCCAACTTGGGGTGATATCTCTTGTTCAAACACAGGCTACACAGACTAGAAGACCAGAGAGCAAATAGAAACCAAGGAACAAAATCTCCATCTAACAAAAACAAACTAAGAAATTGGCACCTAGATCCACAGTCACCTCAAACCCAGATACCTGGACACCAGCATAAGAATAAAGTCAACAACAGCCAGAGCAATATGTCACTACAAGTATCCACTATCCTCCTATTAGAACAAGCCTTGAATACTCAAGAGTTGAAACACAATTAAGTTAAGACCAACTTTATAAAGATGAAGAAAATCCTTAAAGAAGAAGTGAATCAATCCTTTAAAGAAAAAAGGGAAAGAATAAATGAAATATTAAAGAACATTAATACATCCCTTAAAGAAAGCCAAAAACAAAACAGTTGACAGAAATGAATGAATTTGCTCAAGATATGAAAACAGAAATAGAAGTAATAAAAAATGCTAACTGAAGGAATTCTGGAAATTAAAATTTAGGTTATCAAACGGGACCTAAAGAGGCAAGCTTCAACAAAAAAATAAAAGACATAGAACAGAGAATTTTGGGCTTTGAAGGAATGATAGAGGAAATAGATATATTGAAAAAAGAAAATGTTAAATCTAAAAATTTCCTGAAACATAACATCTAGGAAATCTGGGCACTAGGAAAATANCAAACCTAACAATAATAGGAATAAAAGGAGAAAAATCTCAGCTCAAAGGCCCAGAAAATATTTTCTGAAAAAAATCATAACAAAAATTTTCCTAACCAAAAGTAGGACACGGGAGAACATAACCCATAGAATCAACTAATCAAGGTTTCTCAAAAAGATGGAAACAGCAATCATGGAGCCTGCAGGGGTCTGCACCAGGTCCTCTGTATGTAGGTTATTGTTGTGTAGCTTGGTGTTTTGTGCAACTCCTAACAGTGGGAGTAGGGTGTCTCTGACTCTTTTGCTTGCTCTTGGAATCCTTTTCCTCCTACTAGATTGCCTCTTCCAGCCTTGACATGAGGGTTTGTTCCTAGTCTTTTTGTCACTTTTTATNTATGGTTTTGTAGATATCCCTAGGATAGCTGCTCTACTGTGAAGGGAAAATNGAGAANGAGTGGATCTGGTGGACAGGGGAGAAATGGAAAGGACTGGGAGGAATCAGGGGAGAGGACAATGCAGTTGGGATGAATTGTATGAGAAGAATAAATTTTAAGAAAAGAAAGAAAGGGGTGTGGGCACAGTGAAGGATTGGACCAAGGCAAGACTAAAATTCGGCAGGGCAAACAACAAATCCTGTAGCTCTTAGACAGGTGGGGTTTTATTCTCGAAGGGCTTAGATATCTCTATCCCTAAAAATTTTCATACATGTCTCTCCTTTCCTAGTTCCACTCCCTGTATGTAGCTCTTCATGGCAGATATCTCATAGCTTGGGTATCACAACACCCTATCATCTCAACATACAACACTGGTTTCATTTTCACAGCTTCATGCAATGAAGTCTCCTCAGTGGGTTTCTGACTCTGCCAAACAGATGGGTACAACAGTGCTGAACTGAAATCAGAGAGAAAGAATCTATGACGTATAAGTTTTGCACCTTTCTTGTTTCCAGAACCAGGACAACATGGGTTATCCTCCTAAATTTGGCTTCTAAGTTGTGATGCATACTACCATGGTTGGACCAGATTTACAACAGGTTCTGTATGAAATTGCTTCTTCAGATTAGGAATCAAGTGGCCTATACTTTCCATAAATTGAAGGCTTAGATAGATGGAGTCTTAATATAGGGTACCTTCCTAGGTTTCACATGCTGAGAAGCGCCTTCTTTTTAATAGTGCTAAACTTCTTGTTATCTTCATGCCTCTACTTTACCACAGGACTGCCATTTGAAATGCTGTTTTTCTCTATGTATTGTATGGGAGAATAAATTTTAAAAGAAGAAAGGACAGTGGGCACTGACTTTTCATTTGTTTCTGCACCACTTATTTCTTTTCCACTGTAAACCTGAATGAGTCATCAGTAATAACCCCCCCAAAAATCAATAATTTGTCCAAGAAATCAGCCAATTACTTTTCAATTCTATCTTACTCAGTTTCTCAGAGAAAGGAGAAAATAGGAATGATTTGGGGACAAGATATTATACAAATGACCTCAAACTAAATTTTTTATTGTGTCTATTTTCCACTTAAATCCTATGTCCTCAAGCTCCACTGTATTCATTATTGTCAACACTTCCATATTCCTAGTCCCACAAGAATATCAAATTAAGCTCTGTGTGCAGCTTTCTATGGCTTTTGCTATCTTAATTCATAATATCTTCTACAATCTTCCAAAAGACAGCATTTCTACATTCCACCCAGGCACAAAATCATTTTTTGTGTACTACATTTTGGTCCAACTTACTTGTTTCTTACTGTGATTAAATTCTCTAACTTAAAGCATCCCAGTGTTATAAATAAGTTTATTTGGCTAATATTGCCATATCACAAGCAATAATTGTGAGATCTTACGATAGAAACTCAACCTAGGAACTGAAAGATAAAACCATAGAGAAACTTTGTTTACTGGCTTTCACTCTGGCTTGGTAATTGTCCTGTCCTAAGTGAGATTTCTCAACCATCTCACACTCACTTGCTTAGTGCATTGAAACCTCAGTGGAAGAGCCTTTCCACACCTATCAACACAATTTCTTACAAATATTGTAACTAGCAATTTTGATCTGGGCAGAGCCTCAATTGAGGCTCCCACAGATGATGGTAGGCTCATGTGGATAACTGAAGCTAATTAAAACAGATACAATAATATTAGAAGATTTAAAAAAATATAAATCATATCAATCACTTAAGCATCAAAAACCCAAACATGAAGGTAGCAACTTTTGGAGAACACAGATTGCCAAGAAATGAGAAGTGAGCCTCGAAGATCAAGAAGAGAAAACTAAAACTGTATCTCCTCAGAAACTTCCCAAACCAACAAAAACTCAAGGAACTCCTAACATCATATAGCAAGTTTTCTGAAAAAAAAAATTGATGTAGATCCATCATTGTCCAGAGAAACAATAAATTTAGATGACAATTAAAAAATCAACAACATTGATAGCACCACTGAACAAACAAGACAAAAAGACCTACAAATATATATCATGGTCCCTTAAACAAGCACAAGAATCTAATCAAAATTAAATCACAAGAAGTCACTGGCCAACACTCATCCTGTACACTCCAGTTCTGCCCTTTGCCAATAATACAAAATGTATTGGACATGGAGAGCTGTTCCATCAAAGCTGGAGAGATTCCCTTGGAGCTTTCTNATGTTTTAACTTTCTAGAAAATATTTATGATTATTAAAAGGATCTCATTCTCTTATGATGAAGAAAAAGATGTCTGTTAGGATCACTTAGGCACCATTTTGTTTCCTATGACTGATGATTGCTGTAAGTCTACATCAGAATGAAGAAATAAAAACTTTTCCAAGCCAAATACACGATAACAGATTTTTAAAGAAATGGTGTATGATTTGTGGTCTAGATCTAAAGCAACTTGTTTTACTCTAATTGCTTTATGAGTCACAAGAACTTTTGTAAACCAGTTTATCTCACATTTTGTGTATGTTTATATGAGAGAGAAATGTCTTCCCTGTGTGTACAGGTGACATACAAGAAAAGAGGGGATCAGATCTGCTCGATTTGAAATAGCAGGTGGTTAGGAGCCTTTCAACCTGGATATTGGGATATGAACTCAGATTATCCCCAAGAAGAATGCATGCTGCATTACCTGCCCAGCCCTATATTACATTTTGTACTATAAAATAAAAGTCTTCCACAGATTAATAACAACAAAACCTAAATAAACAGAAAAGTAAATAAATGATTCATGGGAACATGATGAATCAATATGAAGAGGTTGTGTATGGTAAATTTGCAGAATGAATTTAATATAATCCAAAGAAAAGCCTCAACAATTTATGACAGGATTCCTGATTGCAATACTACATGCAAAGTGGAAACACTCAGAACAGGATTATAAAAATATAACACACATGTTGACATCATGTGACTTCTATATTTACTACAAAGCTACAACATTCAAGAATACATACAGTATTTGTGAAAGAATAAATGAGATGGAAAGACCCAAAAACCAAAGCAAAAAATATAGTCAACTTTTAATTAAAAGACCTCAGGAAAACAGAGAAGTCTTGACCAACGTTTCTCAGCTACTTATGATTCTATGCTTATAGTAATTAACACAGGCTTCATTAATTCTACAAAATTAACTCATAGTGACCCTGAGATGATATGTTTCTGACCCTTCAACTACTGATGTTTCTTCCAAATGGAGATGCTTCAAGCTCTAAAACTCTCTTGGCAAATGGAGGCAGGCACCTGGGTTCAGGGAATTTAAAGGACCCCATGGGACCTCAGAGGACAATGAATTTGTCTGCTCACTCCCATTCAACCCCAGATAGCACCACATCAGCTCCACAGGCTCACCATCTGCTAATCCCCAACTGGGGATGACAGCTCCTCACTCACCATGTCTTGGCTTACCAGATCACCCATGCTCCACACTCAGCTCCCTGCAGCAGGACTCACAGAACAACACCCAAAAAAAACACTGCAGCCTACCCTGCTACAAAGCCAAGCCTGCATGCTGGCCCCAGAAAGAGCCCTGTACCATGTATGACTGGAAGGTCAGACTGGAGGCCCTGATTGGCTAGTGAGGCCTGAGTGACAAGAGAACCACCCTTAGGGTTACAGTGTCTTCAAAGACACAGCACAGTGGTTCCTGGCCATGATTTCCATTCTAGACCCAGACTTTTCCAAATGTACACAGATAAACATTTCAATAGCACTTTCCTTGGCTCTGATAGCTGACCCTGCTTACTTTCTGCACTCCATAGGCATTTTCCAGTCATCCTCCTGAACACAATGTGGCTATCTTGCATAGCCAATTATACAATGTGGAGCAGAATGATTCCCTTCTCCCCCAGGTGGAAGGGTGCCAAATATATTAAAAATTAAGAGAGATTTTAGGACAAAAAAAGCTGTTCGTTCTGTGGCTTCACGCTCAGGTCAAGTGAACTGACAGTACTTTTTATCTGATTGTCCCAGGGACTTCAGACAATCAGGAGAAAAAAGCAGGAACCAGATCCCAAACAAGATGATAGGTCTTTCTCCCATCAGAAGGATGGATGATGGCTCCATTGCTTTAGGAAACTTCTTGGGAATTCGACAACTTGATGATGAGTTATATATTAGTGACACAAAAGAGAACTCAAACTTACATGTCAAAGGTCTCTACTGAAAGTTTGTTTCAGGCGGAGGTCTTGCAGATATCCATGTTCTCTTGATTTTGAGCAGTAAACAGGAAAGTGGAGTAGTCTCATTTCTATTAAACCTGACTCAAAGTAACTTTTGGAGAAAAACATTCATTTGACTCATAATTTTATGGTACATCTCAATCAAACAAGACATTTCTATCCATGGTTCCCAAAGTCTCATGTTAATCACAGCATAAAACACTTCAAAATTCTTAAATCCCAGTCCTTAAAAATTGCAGCATTTAAAAAGTCTACAGTCTCCTAAATGTGTATTCTGTATTCTATATTCTACATATTCTATATTCTGTGAAAAAATGAGTAACAGCCCACTGTTTTCAAAAAGGGAAAAACAGGAGTATAGAAAATAATTAATCATGTTCAAGGAAATCAGAATAGGACGTTATGCTCATGCTCTTCCCTTTTTGAACAGCTTCCGGTATCACATCATGCAAATTCCAAGACTCTTAATCACATTCTTGGCTGTCATGGACTAGCAAAGCTCCATGTTTCAGGCTTTGTCATCGCTAGTACACACAGCTTTCCTACCATGCCATTGCTCTTCCACATCTGCAATTAGACTTGGTTAACATATGTTTGGTTCATTGATCATATGGTTCTAGAACCTAACACTCATAGAAGTGTCCACTGCAAACAGTATCCTCCTAGGTCCTCTCTGCAGTATTTCAAATCTCATAGAGGGTCATCAGCTCTCCCTGAGCTCTTCAATCTTGGATTGGTAGTCAAGACATTGTGGCACAAGAATCCCAGCAAACTCCCAAAGAGTCTGGGTTCTAGTCAGATAGCAAGCAAAGGTAGTTTATATTCCTTCACACTACTGTATGTTGATTCTACTATTAATCTGATAACACTGTGTCCACCATCAGGAGCCAGAGAATTATAAATATTGGTCCTTATTACATAATCCAGTACCAAGATCATGGAATGAAATTTTGCTGTGACTCCTGCAAGGCAGAAGAGTCTTCTCATCTCAATGAAATTTATATACAAGCTAATGTCTCCTAAGCACAACCCAGAGAATATGATCTAGATAAGCCTACACAGTTGTGCCTGGAAGAGTGTCCCTTGTCTGATTCTAGACGTTATCAAGTTGAAACTCAATATTAACCATCACACAAAATTATAAAATTTGCTGAGCAGACAGAAAAAAAATCCTGTTTTAGTGATATTTCAATTTCCAATGAGCCATTTTTGATGTCAATGTTCAATAAACCTTTTGAGTATGGACTTACTCCTTTTCCAGATGAAAGCAGCAATTTTCTGAGGATTGCCAGGGCAGAATTATGAACCTCATGTAGAATAAGGCACAGCCAGACCTCTTCTGACCCATGCTTTTAACTTATTAAATCAGAGTCCCACCCAAGCCTCCTCAGGAAATAACCTATGATCTTGTTACCAAAGAGATGGAGAGAGAGACAGAGAGACAGAGACAAAGAGACACAGAGAAAAGAGACACACATACACAGACTCCCTAAAAACACATTGAAATGGAACTTACAACATCATCAAACTTATAAAATGGCTTTGTAGCAATTCTTAAGTGTGGCTCTCCTTCACAGGACCACACTTTCCCACAGTTCTTTCTTTCTAGTAATATCTGTGCTAAATCTATGATACACATCTCTTTTCACCCAGGTGTGCTCACTTGAGGCAGAGCCAGATGGATCTCTGCAAGTGCCAGGCCTAGACTACCTACAATATAGTGAGTTCCAGGCCAGAAAGGATTAGAAGCTGAGACTCTGTCTCAAAACATACTGACTCCAAAAGTATCTACTTAATAAATTTTAGGGCTATGAAAATGATTTAACAGATACAGTGCTCACCTTGCAACTATCCATTTACTTCTGCATTATAAAGTCAGTTGCAACAGTACATGCCTATAATTCAGTGCTTTTAAGGCAAGATAAAAGGCAGACAGAAGAAATCCTGCAAGTCTATTTACATGTAATAGCAAATTAGAGACCCTGTCTCAAACATGCTGAAAGAAAAGGATCAACATCCAAAATTGTCCTCTGACTTATACACCCAAACCATTACACACATGCACACCTTTCCACCCATAAAGAAGCATATATATACAAACAGTTCTAAGTAAATAAATAATAAAATTAAAATTGGATGATATGGCATATACCTTTTATCCCAATACTTGGGTGTCAGAGGCAAACACAGTTTCGAAGTTTGGGGCCAACCTCATCCACAGTCTGAGCTCAGGGACATCCAGCCAGAGATGCATATAGAGACCCTGTCTCAATATAAAATTCCAACTCTGATTTGTATTGACTCATNCTGAAATCCTTTTCCAAANTGCACTGAAGCATCCCAGCTTAACNTCAGCAGNGGTCCTGNNGTTCAGNANANTATCTCTTAAAGTNATTCAGGTNTTAGCNACTGGTCCCTGTCAAATCATTNTCNGAAATGAATANAGNNAAGTATGGNAGCAGAGCCAGGCATATCCCCTTGAATTCAAGCCCATTGTTTTACATAGTGAATAAGATAGTAAGGCATTTCTCAAGAATACACATGAACACACACAAACACACACACACACTCACACTCACAAAAAAGTTGAGTATAATTTTGTTTTTTTTGAGACATTAGAAATATTCAGCTAACCTAAAATCCACACTGTATAGTTTAATGAATAATATGTATTGAATATTTTAAAGCAAATTCTTGTAAATATTTTATTCTACATCATTAGTTCATTATTCAAAGCATGACAATTTTCTATACAAAAGGGAGCTTTCAAACAACTGTCTTTATATTTACTTAAATTTCAAGAGATCTGAGCCAGGCGATGGAGGTGTACACCTTTAAGCCCAGCACTTGGGAGGCAGAGGCAGGTAGATCTCTGTGAGTTCAAAGCCAGCCGAGGCTACAGAGTGAGTTCCAGGACAGGCTCCAAAGCTACACAGAGAAATCCTGTCTCGAAAAACCAAAAAACAAAAAACAAAAAAAAGAAAAATTTCAAGAGATCTGAAAGTGTGAGAAATTTTATTCTGTTTATATTCCTAGGTTGTTTTCCTCTATCCATTCATACTATGAAATCAATATCAATATCAATATCAACTATCAATATCAATCTTTTCTTGAACTTTGTTGTAGTTTAGAAACATTTAAACTAGTTTATTTGTATATTATTTGTAGTTTGTATTAATATTAAGACTCCAACTCTGAGAGCTGAAACAATACATATTACAGTAAATATTCCAGCTACCAGTAACCCAATGAATTTTTAAGAATGTTTTTCTAAAATAGAAAATTTCCAAGTATTGTACCGAAATTTTTGGAATACCATTTTATTTTTAATTTTACTGACATCCAAAAAAATAAGAGGTTGTTGATACACAATTATGCTATTATTTATTATGCTATCAACACAATGGATTAAATAGCTGTTATAGCATGTTACATGAAATAAAGAATGACAAAAGTAGATTACTAGAATTTTTATTAATAACAAATGAGAAATAACTACACAAGCCTGTATAAAGTATGATTCTCCCAAAAGTGAAATTATCAGTGTTTCTCATAATATTTCCACCTTAAAGGGTAATGAGTCACATATTGCCTTAGTTAGGATTTCTATTACTATGAAGCGACACCATGACCATGAAAACTCATAAAAAAATATTTAATTGGGGTGGCTTACATTTTCAGAGGTTTAGTCCATTGTCATCATGGTGCAACATGGTGGTGGGCAGGCAGACATGGTGCTGATTATTCTACTTTATTATAACATTACCAAATAAATGAAAATATTGTTTGAATACACAAATGAGGTAATTACATAATAAGACATATATAATATATTATATATAATATATATAAGACATACATTATGTCATATATATAATGGATATATATCCATATACTATGGATAATGTCTATATTATTATATATACACATAAAAAGACAGAATGAGGCAATTCTCTGACATTTGATTGTTGTTCTAAGAAAGTGTTATAAACAAATGCTTAAAGCTAAAATTAAATTTTTAAAAATGTATGCTCATATAAATATTTGAATATGAAAAATAACATCTGACTTCTCCATGGAGTTTTTGAAAATCAGAAGGTCCTGGGTAGACATTATATATAATATATATAATATATATATATATAAATTCATATATATGGATAAATACAGAATATATATATATAATATTAAGACCAATATGGGGCCACCAGAATATAGTGGTTCTATGTCAGCAAACACATATACATATATCCTATACATATATAGTTATATGAATATATTATGTACATTTATATATATATATATATACACATAGTATAGGTTTTCATACATGTCAAGCATATGCAATTTTGCTGATCTTTACCCCCAGATTGAAATTTGAAATTTGGCAGAGGGTAGCATTCTCTCTCACAGGATGGCAGTATACATGGCATTAATACTGCCTAGGCCTTCTGAGTCACTGGATTACAGGTGTGTGATATACTTCCGGCTTGTTTTTTAATTTTTTATGAATATAATTCTTCTGCCTGTAACAGGGATATGAACCATATATATTGCCAAATGGTTAACTCACTTGGATGGGACAAATCATGGAGCATCAAATTATATAAATATACATATATAACATATACATATATGTGTGATTTTTGTCCCTAATCTTTTGTATTATACCCTTGTCCCAAAGGTGAATGCACTCAAGTTGATTCTCTTGTTAGCATTAATTCCTATAACAGGTGTTGAGCCATCTAAAGGCTTGAGCTTTTCTTCATCATGAATTGGTTTGCTGTAAACCAAAATCTAGCATGTAGGCTAGAAAAATCAATCCTTCTAAGTTGGAGGTATAAGTTGGGAGTATTTAGGAAATGCTGCCCTGGTGGAGGAAAAATGTCACTGGGGGTAGGCTTTGAGAAATTACATCCACACACTATTTCCAGTTCCCACTCTCTGCTTGAGGCTGTAGCTTAAGGACAGCCTCCTGCTTTAGCTTCTATGTCTAAAACTTACTGCCATGCCACTTTCATGCTGATATTGTATCCATCTGGAACCAAGGGCCAAATTAAACTCCTTTATAAGTTGACATAGACATTATATCACAACAACAGAAAAGGAAATAATATAAACACCTGAATTGGTTATTTCATGCAATTTAAGAAAAGTATAAAATCTAAAATGGTTACATTATCATTTAAATTCCTAGTGGAAGTGTTACAATTCCAGAGGAAAAGTTACCCCGACTGTCAGAAGTCAGGCTTTTATCTACAGCTGTGAAGGGAAAGTATNATGGATACCTACTGCTCTGAGGAGAAAGGTAACCTGACTATTGAGAAATCAGGCTATACCTGAAGCTGTGTTCAAGTGGGGAATGGTCTCAATGCAGAATATAGTAATCATGCTCCTCTCCAAACTGGAGCCATTACAGCTGGGCTCTGTGCCACTCTGCTAAGATTATCCCAGGAGAGATGTCCATTGCTGCTCTGCTCCACGCCCCTGAGGGAGTTTCTCAGCAGAGCTGTCAATTGCTTCTCTTCTCTGCTGCACGAGAAAGATCCCAGGAGAGATGTCCCCTTCTCAGCTAGAGCCAAAATTGTTACATCTATGTTTCATGCAAGCAAGGGGGAAACTTCTGAAGAAATGTAGCAGTCTCTAGTGAAAAGTTGTTACTTCAGCTTCGCTCTTTTAAGGGANTTTGCAAGCACAGGTGTCCATTGCTTCTCTGATCCAATCAAATAGTGAGAATCTGATCTGCTCCAGTGAAAGGTCTTCACTCAAAACACATTCAAGATATTTATTTGGTAGGAAGAAATCTAGGAGAGTGGCTGCCTCTGCCAGGGTGGAAAAAGGAAACTGCCAAATAAACGTTCACAAAGCTTGAACAAGCTAAAAGTTTGGCTGGATTTCATCCTCAGGAATTGGCTAGCTTCAAGCTCAGGGATTGGTTGATTTTCTACTTAGATGGTCAAGAGTAGAGGGTGGATCTGGTTTCAGGTCCAAAGTGTGTTTCTTTCACTGGCCCCTTTTAACATTTTGAGTCTGATTTCAGATTCAGGATGTTTCTGTAACTGATTCTGTTCAGGGAAAAAGTGTTACTTTGACTCTGGTTTCAGAGTCAGGGTGTGTTTTCCACTCTGATATCCGGGCCAAATTTTCTGTCTTTCACTGGCTCTATTTTTAAGGATCAGAGTGTGTTTCTGTGGCTGGCCATTTTACCCTATGCATAAACCTTCATAAATTCATAAATCATTTTTCCACGAGTTTACTGGTACAAACAATATAAAAGTGGACATCATAATGCTTGAACAGTTTGTTGACAGTTAAACATTTTCCTTCACAATACATACTCTTATGTTACTGACTATAAGTGTGTTGCCTAAAGATCTTAATGAATAATCTGTAATAAGATACCCTCAGTATATTTATCAAATAATCAATGGTAATATGGAAAGACTTCAAAAGATTGATATCCCTCAAAATTCTTTATTCCTGTATAATTTGTAAAACTTAACCACATTGACTATATTCATAGGGAGGCTCTACAGTATGATTTTTTTCTCATGATTTTGAAGATGACTGATACATGTAAAGGATTTACCATACTGATTACATTCATAGGGTTTCTTTCCAGTATGTGTTCTTTGATGCCTTTGAAGACTTTTGTGACATGCAAAGGCTTTACCACACTGATTACATTCATAGCGTTTCTCTCCAATATGTGTGCTTTTATGTATCTGAAGATAACTGTGTTGTACAAAGGCTTTACTACACTGATTACAAACATAGGATTTTTCTCCAGTATGTGTTCTTTGATGACTTTGAAGATGACTGTGTTGTGCAAAGGCTTTACCACACTGATTGCATTCGTACAGTTTCTCTACAGTATGTATTCTTTTATGCATTTGAAGACTTTTGTGACATGAAAAGGCTTTACCACGCTGATTACATTCATACGGTTTCTCTCCAGTATGTGTTCTTTTCTGTATTTGAAGAGTACTGTTAAATGCAAAGGCTTTCCCACACTGATTACATTTATATGGTTTCTCTCCAGTATGTGTTCTTTGATGACTTTGAAGATGAGTGTGACATGCAAAGGCTTTACCACACTGATTACATTCATATGGTTTGTCTGCT
>LZPO01108233.1:6479-27603 GCA_001675575.1 Neotoma lepida | reverse complement strand
TTATATGGTTTCTCTCCAGTATGTGTTCTTTGATGACTTTGAAGATGAGTGTGACATGCAAAGGCTTTACCACACTGATTACATTCATATGGTTTCTCTCCAATATGTTCTCTTTCATGCATCTGAAGACTTTTGTGACATGCAAAGGCTTTACCACACTGATTACATTCATATGGTTTCTCTCAAGTATGTGTTCTTTTGTGGATTTGAAGAGTACTGTTAAATGCAAAGGCTTTACGACACTGATTACATTCATATGGTTTCTCTCCAGTATGTGTTTTTATATGCCTTTGAAGAAGACTGACATGCAAATACTTTACCACATTGATTGCATTCATACAATTTCTCTCTAGCATATGTTTTTTTTTCTTGTTTTAGAAGAGTATAACAATATGCAAAGGCTTTAACACATTCAGTATACATAGAAGATTTCTCTCCAGTTTGTCTTCTTTCATGGCTACAAGGATAATGGCACATTTAAAAGCATTACTGCATTCAATACACTGTTTAGTCTTTAGATCGGCATGGGTTATTTCTACAATTATGTTCAATTGTAAAGAGGAATCAGATATTAAGGTTTTATCACTAGGTTCATATTCATGGTATTCCCCTTCAGTAAGAGTTATTTTGCATCTTTGAAGATACCTGTGATGGTAAGATCCTTTATTTCATGGTGCACATGTACAGAATCTTTCTCATATATAAGACTATTCACATGTTTGAAGAGAACTGGATAAAAATCAGAGCTTTAACACCTGTATTGCATTAATAAATTTTCCTATACTGTGAGACATTTATTACATTTACTAAAAAAAACTAGAACCAACAGAAGTTTTTACACAGTCCTAGTATTCATAGACTTTTGTGCAGTGTGAGTTTGTTAATGCATTATAAATAAACCTGGAAAACCAATTACTAGTGTACGTGAATCAAATTTAACAAGTATATTCAATGTGGGGACTGGTACATATCTTCTAATTGATCTGAGAGAGAGGTATGTTATGTCTTTCCACATTTTTATACTCATGTTACTTGTATCTAGAGTGGCATATAATATACCTAGTAAAGGAAAAATAGCCAGTAAAAGATTTACCTATTCAATTCACACAGTTTGGTTTTCTGTAATCATAGGAGTGTGGTATAGGGATTAAGGTATCTTAACAACAACTGCCCCTCACTAAACAGCACAGTCACAGGTATTTAAGCTACACTACCACTACTATGGATATTTGCTTTTTAGAAAGCTTTGAAGAATACTAATCACCTTTTCACTTTGTATACTTTTGTAATATGAGTAGGATGAAATAAATAGATTGGCAGTTCTATAGCACAGCTCTCATGTTGCTATGATTTAAATAGTGGTATCTGCTTAGGCATTGTTTTATTGTTCTTTTTCTTAAAAGAATGCCTTGCAAATGCAATTCACCTATCTGAAATTCAGGTATATGGTTTTGTGAAAATTTAATAATCATCAATGGACTTTAAGATGTGCTTATTAACACTGTTGCTTCTGTTTAGAACTTCTAGAACAAATTACAATTCTTTCATAGGCATGTTTGTATCAGCTTGCCCTAGATAATTACCTTCTATGTATTCCAGAACTTTGACAATGTTCTTCAATATTATGGTCTTCCCAATTGTATCCTAAAATATAGTATCAGAAAATGTATGTTATATTATTGATAATTGTGTAAAATTTAAATTACTATCTTCCCTGAATCCTAGAATCATGCCAGATTTATGTACTTCATTCTTAGTCTTTATCAATCAAATTACAAAAGAATATCAATAACCAAGGAACAGTTGTCCCCTTAATTTAAAATGTGAAGGAAAATTCAGTCTTACCTATAATGGTGAGGTTCCTGTAGGTCTCCAGCATCACATCTTTGTAGAGATCCTTTTGGGAAGGATCCAGCAAAATCCACTCTTCCCAAGTGAAGTCAACATGGACATCATCATAGGTCACTGCATTCTTAAACATGTCCTATATGTGTACAACAGAAAGCATGCTACTGACAACATTGTAAATGTATACTTCTCTGACAGTATAGTCATATAATTCTGGTCGTCCTAATACTTAATTCATGACATAGACATTATAATTTAATCACCAAGTCACTTTAGAGGGAAACTGAATAGGAGTGTCACCTCTGCATTTCTGTACACTTTGAATTGGGTATCATGTTGCAAGAGAAATGCCTATTAGCAAACATAGAGAGACAAGTAAAGAGATCCACAGTACAGAGTACACATGAGAGAAATCATATGAACAATTACTAACTGCAAAGAGAAAATTAAGATGGAAAGGTGAGTGTATTGGCTCACACGTTTAACCCCAACATTCAAAAGACAAGCAAGTATATCTGCCTCTGAGTTGAATGCCAGCCTAGTCTATCCGGTCCAGGAAAACCAGAAGTACACATTAAGACCCTGTCTCCCATGCAAAAATCAGTCAAACAGAAAGAATGCAGAAAGCTCAAGTGCCCCAATTAAAACTGTAACATCAATAAGGTTTTACTAAAAGGTGCTGCATGTTGTAACAGTTACAAATGGACAGATGAAAACATTAGCAATGTAAATGTTAATCATAAATAATCAACATAGAGCAGGTGAGAAGACACAGTATTAAAGAGCTCTTGCTCGTCTTGTATAGAGGTGGGCTCAATTGCCAGTACTTACATAAGGGATCATAACGGTGTATTATTCCAAATTCAGGATTTCTGAGACCATCTGCTCATCACTGTAAGGATCAGGTACACTTGAGGTGCATAACCATGCATACAGGTACAATATTCACATTCGTTAAAAAATTCAAAACAAACACAACATGCAGGAAGAAAGTCATGCATCTGCAAACCAATGCCTCAGAAGGCTCAAGTGGTATTAGTGTCATGAGTACATGCCATTCTGAAATACAGAATGATACCTTCTGCCAAATTTTAAAATCCAAGATATGGGTAAAGCTCAGTAAAACAGCATATGCTTGACATGTACAAAACCCTACATTCCAGGCTCATCACGTAATAATATAAAAACAAAAAGGTCAGGAATGTTGGCCTACCTTTAATCCCAGGACTTTGGAACCAGAGTCAGGGGTATTTCTGAGTTCAAGGCCAGCCTGTGAACAGAGCTCCTGTCAGGAGAGCCAGGGCTACACAAACTAACCTTGTTCTCAAAAACAAATAAAAATTTAAAAGAGCAGGCTATTAAACCTCCTGAATAGCACTGAATAGCAATTGCTTCCATTATATCTTATGTGATTTACAGTAACAGTCTATAATAGTGGTGAAGGCATGAAAATACAAGAAAGCACCCTGGTTAGTTTCAACCACAACACCATAGACACAAGGAACAGGAAATGGGTTGAGACTATAGAGATGCATATCACACCCCCAGTAAGGAATTTCTTCCAGAAAGGCTCCTCCTACTAAGGGTTTCAAAAAAAATCAAAAGAATGTCACCAAGGAGAGACACATGTTCAAATACATCATTGTATCTCAGAGGTTTTTCATTACATCAACTATATACTGATCCAAGTCACTATAGACTCAGGGTCATCCATGAAGTAATTGCATTTAGCCACTTCAATGATCATACTCTGTAGTAGCTCCTATAGTCTTCAAATATCTAAGTTCTCCTCTGACACTCAGCACAATGTCTTGACAGTGACATCTTGTAAAATCAGAAAATGAGACACATCTTTCCAACAATGCCACAGAATAGCATTCAGATTCCAAAACAGAGAAATGGAGACACAGTGAGGGAAGACTGGACCAAGGAAGGACTGAAGCAAAGCAGGACAAACAGCAAATCCTGTATCTCTGTCTCAGATGCATGGGGCTTCAGTTTCAAAGGGCTCAGATGGCCATATCCCTGCAATTTCTCATACATCTCTCTCTTTGGTTACTTCCAGTTCCTATATGCAGCTAGCTCTCCATGGGAGATATCTCATAGCTTAGGTATTTCAACATCTTTTGGTCATAAAATGCAACCCAGGCTGCTGAGGAATATGATTTTAAGATGTGCTACATTTGTATGTGCTATGGAACATTTGTTTTAATTATCCAAAGATATGTTGCATTCTTTTTATATTGCATTTGTTTAACTCTGTTAAACTGTGATACTTTGCCTGTCTAAATTACTTGATTGGTTTAATAAAGAGCTAAACAGCCAATAGCTTGGCAGGAAAGCAAAGGCAGGGCTGGCAGGCAGAGAGATAAAAATAGGAAGAGAAATCTAGGAGGAAAACAGGAGCAAAAAAAATGGCAGGACAGCAAGGCCAGCCACCCAGCTACACAGCAAGCCACAGAGTAAGAAATAAAGAGAGGTACATAGAATAGAAGAAGATAAAAGCCTAGAGGCAAAGGGTACAAGGGATAATTTAAGAAAAGCTGACTAGAGATAAGCCAAGCTAAGGCTAGGCATTTATAGGAAAGAATAAGCCTCCCCGGGTGTGATTTATTTTAGAGCTGGATTGCAGGCCCCAAAAGAGTAAAGAGGAAAAAAACAACTTCAGGCTTCTTCCTCACAGCTTCATGCAAGGGACCCTCACCGTGTCCTCACTGGGTTTCTGAGACTGTCAAAATAGATGCATGCAACAATGCTGAACTATAAATACAGATTAAGAATCCATGACCTTAAATTTTGATTCTTTCTTGTTTCCAGGAACAACCGATGACAGAATATCCTGCAAAGTTCAGTTTTTTAATTGGGATGAATATTACCATACTTGGACGACAGATGTGGCAGGTTTTGTATGAAGTTGCTTCCGGGGACTAGGAATCATTTTGCTTACTCCTTCCATAAATTGAAGGTTTAGCTGGGTAGAGTTTTAGCTTTAGAGCACGTTGCTAGGCTTCCAATCCATAGCAAGGGCCTTCTCTATAATGTTGATAAACTCTGGATAATCCTGTCTGTTTCAGCACTTGCCTACCATCTGAATCTACCCTTTCATTTTTATTTATTTCTGTTCCACTTATTTTCCTTTCACTGTAGACCTGAATGAGCCATCAAAAATAGCCATCCAACAGATTCCGTATTCCATTTCAAGAATTGGTCCATTATTTTTTAATTGTGCATTACTAAATTTCCAGGGCATAGGCAGAATAGGAGCCAAAATACCATATAAATGATCTTCATTTTTTTATGCAATCAATTTTCAACTGTAGTCTTATGATCTCAATTGCCACTTTCTGCCATTACTCTTAACATTTCTATTTTCCTGGTCCTAAAAGAATAGCCAATTAAGTTCTGTGTCCAACTTTCTATGGTTTTTGCTATATAAAGTCTTGATATTTTCCATATTCTTCCAAAAGACAACATTTCCAGTTTCTACCTAATAATAAAATCACTTTTGTTCTTGCATTTTTTGTTACAACTTGATTGATCCTGCTCTGATTTAAACCCTCTAGCCAAAACATCTCAGGCAATGACTTGGTTTACTTGGACGATGTGTCAGATCACATTCAAATATTTTGGAAGATTAGGATAGAAACTCAAGCTAGCAATTGAAGGCAAAACCCATGGGCAAAGATTGTTTCCTGGCTTTCTCTCTGTCCTAGACACTGTGCCATGATCAACTCCCTTTTCTAGCCCTGTCCCACTATCTTAGGGATATTGCCACCCTCGGTGGAGGGGTCTTCCTACATCAATCATCAATCAACAGAGTCTCTCACAGACATAAGTTTCTGGCTATTATTAATAAAACCACTATGAACATAGTCTAGCAAGTGTCTGTGTAGTAGAATAGAGGAACATCATTTGGGTATATACCCAAAAGTAGTACAACTGTGTCCTGAGGTAGATTGACTCCCAATTTTCTGAGAATTGCACATTGATTTCTACAGTGGCTGTACAAGTTTACACTTGTGACAGCAATGAATCACCTTGCTCGAAGTCCTTGCCGGCATTAGCTGTCACTTGTGTTACTGATGTTAATCATTCTGAATGGTGTGAGATGAAATTTCAAAGTAGTTTGATATGCATTTCCTGATGGCTAAGGATGCTGAACATTTCTTCAAGTGTTTCTCAGACACTCTAGATTCCTCTATTGAGAATTCTATTTAGAGGTGTACCCCAATATAATTAGATTATTTGATTTGTTATTATCTAGTTTCTTGAGTTCCTTATTATCCTGTGAGGCAACCCAAAATCACATAGACAAATATGGTATGTACTCACTTATAAGTGGATATTAGTATTAATAAAATACAATCACATTATTCACAGTTAATCACAGTACAATACATAGATGCAGAGAGGCTAAGTAACAAGAACAGCTCTAGGAGAGATGCGTGGCTCTCCCTGGGAAGAGATCATGGCAAGTGGTTCCTGCACTGTTGCCAGCATCCTGACATGTCTCACAGTTATAGTAGCATCAATATGATCTCTACATCTCTGGGTTTTATAATCAGCTTTAGTTGATTCCTTGTCAGGCTTGATTCAGGTCCTTGGGATCTCCAGGTAATAATTCCAGGTATGAAAGTGATCAGGCTAGAAGACATTCCATGAACACCTCCTACAGCTCCACAGATATTTGAGATAGGCAAGACAAGGCCTGAGAGCTTGTGCAGGCCCACCTTCCTGCCTCCCTGGACCAAGTCTCACATTCGCTTACTAAACACACCCTGTCCTGAGGCAAACTCAGCATAAACTATTCTGCTCATCTATGCACAAGCACAGCAATCTCTTGATGAACCCTCAAGTCCCTCACAGACACACCCACATATCATGCTTACAGACATTATCCCCTCCCTGGAGAATGCTGTGGTGATCTCAGTTTTGAGAAGAAAGGCAGAATGTAGAGTGCTTGGAAGCTCAATTGGAGAGCTGCTCTAAGATTATGGCCAGTAGAAACAGCAGAGTAGTACATCCAGTGCAACCACAGGGCCCTGGAAGAGGAGACCTGCACCTCCAGATCAGAACTAGTACAGGAGCTGGAAACACAAAGCAACAGCTGGTAAGGTAGACAGTCCCTGAGCCCTGCAAGAAGATCTCAGGTGAAGGAGAAAATATGGCCAGTATACAAAATAACAGAATGTTTGGGGGATCTTAATGCAAACCAAATAGGTCCAGCCTATATTGTTTGCTCCCAGGGTCCATGGAAGAGTCTACAACCAGCTGAGGATTCTAATCTGAGGGATATTCAATAAATCTAAGCACACTGAGTTCTTTAGTTCATTTACTTTATTCTTCTATGTCAATTCTATCTACACAGTTTCCCTCTGTTCTCATATTTACCTCCTCTCAGTCCCTCCTGCTCTCAATTCCTTCTGCTGTTCTTTTATATCTATCTAGTTCTTTCTATCTTTGTCCTCATCTTGTTCTTTTCCATCAATTTCCTTCTTGCTGTTCACTCATATCTGTCTAGGTCTTACCCATCTTCTCAATCAGTTCTCTCTGTTGCTCTGAGAGCACCAGTATATATATGCAGTAGTTCTTTGGCAAAGCAGTGCAAGGCTTGAAGTTTTCAGGGTCACAAAGAGAGGTGATAAGGGACTTACACATAACTCAGTAATTGTCAGCTAGATCAGAAACCTAAAAGGGGGGAATGATTAAAGAAGAGNTCTTTGTTAGTGTCAACTAAAGACTAAAAATAGGGAATTTGTGTGCTCAGACCAAGGCTAGGTGGAATGTTAGGTGTCAATCAGTCACGAAGGGAGTAAACTGTCCTTGGCACCGTTTATCCTGTAGTCCTGGCTGCAGCTGCTTGCTGAGGAGGAAATCTAGGAATAGCATCTGGCTGAGGAGGAACCAAAGCTTGATTTGCACAAGAAAGAAGCCCAGTTCCTATCATCTGCCTGGCCTTGTAGGCAATCTCCTTGGGCCAGTGGGAGTGACTGCCTTAANTCAGTCACTGGCAAATGGCTAAAATGCGAGCAGTAAATCTCTTAAGTTAGGGTCTTGTGTAAATAACCCGGGGTGAAGGTAAGGGGTTGAGGATTTAATTGCTAGTGGTTATCTTTTCTTATTTGTAAGTGAGATGAGCTTATGTTTATCTGCATTTATCTATGGGAAAAGGGTATCTTAGCTGGAATGCTTTTGTCCAGAGACTGGCTCTGGTCAGATTTATGTTGCAGAAAAGGTAAACCCAACTGGGGACAGTCATCCAAATGCTTCAATAGTATAAGAAGAGTTGTGCCCAAAATTGATCAATCACACTGTTGTAAATTTTTGAAGGAAAAGTCAATTGGGGGGAACTCCAATAGCACACAAAAATTTCATTACAGGATACAGCTAATACATTCAGAAGCTAATATTGCCAAGACTCCTTAAGTCTTGGTTTTCCTCTGGAAAAGTTCTTAACTTATCCAGGTAATAGCTTTGTCAATATCAGCTGAATCTCTACATCATATTCCTGCGGCTGGCAGCAGGATCTAATGATACTCTCTCCCTAGACAAAGTACTACAGTAAAGTAATGGCTATGGAGAGAGGAAGAACTGTTCTTTCCCAATGATGAGCCTCCTGTTATCAAAAAAATGGTCTGCTAAATCATATAAATAAAAGAAATAACAAATGGGCTCAGCAGTTCATATTTAAATATTTATGGGAATAGGCATATAAATATAAATGCAATAATAATAACAAAAGGAAAACAACCAGTTTGAAACGGAGTAAGTGGGGGCATATAGGGACATTCCTTTTGTGACATGAACCAGTTCCCAAATCATGACATGGAGAATCCTTATTAGTTATGATTGCTCAGCCTTAGCTTAGTCTCACTTCTTGCTAGCTCTTATAACTTATCCTGTTTCTCTTCATCTATATTTTGCCTCAGGGCTTTTTACCTTTCTTTCTTTCTGTGTGTCCTATTTTCCTGCTTCTGGTGTCAGGCTAGCTAGCTGCTGCCTTGCTTCTGGTCCCAGGAATTCTCCCTCATTCCCTCCTTCTTCTCTCTAGATTCTTCCTCCTATTCATTCTTTCTGACAGCCAACCTTGCTTATCCCTCTCCTGCTTAGCGACTGTCTGCTCAACTTTGTGGCCTAATCAAGTGCCTTAGGCAGGCAAGGTGAAACAGTAACACATCATTACATAATTAAACAAATGAAGCATAAACTATTGTAACACAACTTCAATATTTAAAGTAATATTCTACAGCATAAACAACTGNAACATAGCCTTANATTGTTAAAGTCATATTNCACAACAGGGGCATGAAGTGATTGGAAAGATGAAGGGCAGGGAATTAAGTGTTTATATTTTAAATATTAATCATTGAGAATAGAAGTAAATAGAGAATCCTAGGAAAATAAAATACAAATGGCAAACATTTAAAAGTGTTTAACATAGTTAGATATTGAATAAATGCAAATTACAGCTTCTCTCTTATTTTAGCTCACCAAAATCAGAATGCCTCAAATTATAAAAACAAAAATGACAACTTCTGTCATGAATATGCAAAAAAAATCCATTTCAGTGCTTGAAGGAATGCAAACTGGTGCAAACATTTTCGTACTACTCATATACATAAAGAGAAGAAAGTGCATATCATATTCTAGAAATATCTGCTAATCCATGTTCATTGTGATTATATTTACAATGCCAGGAAATCGAAAGAACCTAGATTTGCATCAACTCATGAATGAATAATGAAAATTGTTGTAGTCATACTGGGTCATGCTATTCAGCTATTGAGAAAAATGAAAGTATGGATTTCCCAACTATACAGAAGGAACTAGAAACAGTTGTTATGAGTAAGACAACCCAGAAAAAAAGAGATAAACATTACGTTTTCTATCACTGTGGAGGTTGCTGTTAAATCTTCACATATGTGTTTCAATTGTACTACCCATAGAGTTCATGAAGTTAATAAAATGCCATGGAAATGGTTATGGAGAGAGGGGAGATAAAATGCAGAGATACAAAGGAAAAAATGGACCAAAGCAGTTAAATTTAAATGAAGGTGGTGGAGGTAGGGTAAGAAAGGGAGAAGGAAACAGATAAACAAAACAAAAAAACTTTTGAAAAGACATGCAAATTTGCTACACTTTAATATCACAAACATACACTCACACAGAGAGAGACACAAACACACACATAGAAAGGGGAAAAGAGAGAGGAGAGAGATACAGAATTAATACAGAGGTACTCCAAAACAGAACAGCAATGCTTCTACTAGACAGCAGAGGGAAACAAATAAAAATTCTGTAATTAAACTCTTGGAAACTGTTTAGTATCTACACGATTACCTACAGAACAATATGAAAAGAGAGGACAATTCAGCAAAATTATGTTATAAGAAATAATTTCAAAACCGCTTGATTCTCATGACATTAACAACATTTGTTAGTGCACATGATTACCGAGACACCTGTACATGTGTACACAATAATAAAATCCAGAAGCAATCTCCATGGTTGTATATTATAGAACAGAATGAAATTTATGCTGGACTGCATTAAGTCCTAGGACGGCAGACAAACCTGGGTATGCTTAGTGATTTAAGGGTAGACGGGCAAGGCCAACTGAATCAGATCCTTAGACCCACAAGCAAATAAGCCCTAACAAATAAAAATAATAAGGAATATGAGAGTAAAGAAGTTGTCTCAAACAATAAAGGCCATTGCAACCAAGGCTAAAGACTAGTTTGATCTACAAGATCCATGTGTTAGAAGGAAACAAATGCCCTATAGTTGTCCTCTGTTCTCCACAAAACCACTGCAGAATCTGTGTGTGTGCGCCAACAGTAAAACATTGAGTATATGTATTTACATTAACAAGACGAGTAGTGTGCTTTTGTTCTTTCATTCCCCTAATATTATGATATTTTCTGGGACTCTATGGACATTACTCCTAGATAACATTTCCTCTATGAATTTATCCTCAATCCTTCCTACTAACTCTATACTTTAAATGGCTGCTCTGAATCTTATTCCTTCTCTAAGACTTCAGTCAGCCCACTTGAGTTCCAAAATTCAACTTGCCCTCTAACAACAAAAATGAGTCATATTAATGAACCTCTAGGACTGCAGAGGTAGCTCAGAGGTTAACAGTACTGGCCTCCTCTTCCAGAGGTTCTGAGTTCAATTCCCAGCAACCACATGGTGGCTCACAACCATCTGTAATGAGATCTGACACCTTCTTCTGTTTACATAATAAAGAAATCTTTTAAAAAAAGGAGTTGTTAAAAAAACTGAACCTCTAGACATTTACACTTCTCACTATTCCTAATCTTTATTTTTTTTCTTTTTATTTTGCATGTGTATTCATGTAAAGGTGCACATGTGTGTATGGGGTATAATGTTAATGAGGGGACTAGAGGACAACTTTGGGTGTCATTCGTCAGGTGTTATCCTGAGATTTGGTGTAGGAATAAAGATCAAAGTGTATGATTCATGGAGCAGATCCTACCCATGTTCAAAGCAATCTTCTCAGTTTTATACCTCTGAACAAACTCATCAAGTTTGATTAAAAGCCAAACTTAAGAAAAGACAGAAATACTAGATGCTTTCAAAACCAAATATTGCATTTTTTCCTTTGCTTTCCTTCTATCTAGGCTCATAAAGGTAAAGGGAATAAGGGGTGGATTTGATCAAGATACATCATACTTGTGTATGAAATTATAAAATAATAAAGGGTGGCTAATGTATGGCTAACAAGCCAAAACAGTCAATAACCCTGAATTTCTCAACATGATTTTGGTCAGTTATGAGCCTGGGTAGAAGGAAAGCAACTGCAGCATGATATGTCATCCGAATACCTATAAACCCAGAAAACCTCAAACATAGGACAGTAAGGATGTTGACACCAGTGCTTAAAGTATATCTTATTACTCCAAAAGAAATCAGTTCAGAGCCTCCAATATTCACTTAAATATAATCCAATTCTTATCAATAAGGACAGGTCTAACTACTAAAATCTGTGAACTCAGTGAAAATATCATGAAATAGAAGGAAAGTTAGTTTACTGTGTTTCAAATGAAAATCAGATGTGACTAAAGAGACAATGACTTATCTGTCAAGTGGCTTTACAACATAAATCAGTCAAATCTGTCTCCACGACTTTTAAACACTGAATAATTTTTGAATGAGAGCTTTTATGCTTTCAATGGGTTTACATTCAAAAATCAATTTATTGTAAAAGTGTGCAAGAGACAAAGTTTCCTCATGTAGTACTGGCATTTTTATATTTTTTTTTCTGATTCAAAGGGACTCTCAGATAACACTGGTCACTTCAGGAGAATAAAATTCCAACAAGACAAACCAATGGTTTAAATCAAAATAGTGTGGTGGTATTTTATTTATGTCACCCAATAAAAGTTATCTGAGGATTAGAGGAACAAGGTCAGCCACTAGCCTTGCAATGTTAGCACACACCCTTAATCCTATCATCTAGCAGTCAGGGCCTCTCAGGATCTCTGTGAGTTCCACGTCATGCTAGAAAGAAAGAGTCAGGCATGGAAACACACGCCTTTAAATCCAACATCAACGATACAATTCTGGAGGTCTGTACAGAGAGGCAAGAAGTGATGTAGCTAATGAGACACTCTTTTGGAAGCAGTGGCATTGTTAATGTGAAGCTGTTCCTAATTCCTCTGATCTCTGTCACATTTTTCACCTTATTTCTGGCCCTGTGTTTTTATTTAACAAAACCTTATAGAAAATTGTCTTACAAAATAGTGATTCTCAAGATTGAAAATTATAAAGCACAATGTGCCAGCATTTTTCAGGGATGGGCAACATATAGTAACAATCACTGATTGCCAGAAGCCTATAGTGTAGTATAAAAACCACACATAAAAATCACAAGTTGCTATTAAGGCACTATAATAGGGGCTTGGGATGTAGCTCACCTAGTTGGTGGAGTGTTTGACCTGCAATCACATTATCAACAACACGTGTAACAGCTGTGGTAATGGTGCACACTTGTAATCCCAGCAATTCTTGAGACACAGAAGAATGATCAGAGTTCAAGAATTCAAAGGAGGTCAAGATCAACCTGGGCTATCTGGGAGCCTGTCTCAAAAAACTAAACAAACAATAGAAATAATGTCAAACAGAGACAAAATCAACCACATTTCCTTTGATGAGGGCAAAAGCTGAGGGACTGAGGCAAAGGCTCAGCAATTAAGAGCACTGGATGTTTTTCTAGAGGACCTAGGTTGGATTTCCAGCATCTACAGAGAAACTCACAATCATCTTTAATTCCAGTTGCAGGAAATGTGACATCCATTTCTGGCCTCTATAGGTACCAGAAATGCAAGTGGTACATATACACACATATACACAGAGTGCAAACATAGAAAAACTTGAATAAAAGCTACTATCTTCTAGGAATAAATCTGCTATGAAAAGAAATGGGGCAGGATTGGCTACCTAATAGTTTGGGCTATAAACATAAAGAAGCAATATTATAAAAACGAGCACCAGAACTGCAAACATAGTTTTTCTCGACTGAATTAGAGACAAGGGCACTCTTGAATTCTGGCTATTCTTAAACTTTTGCTCACCTCATTCTTGATCCAGGGCCCCTACATGTATAGCAAACACCAAACTGATCCTAAAGAGCCAAGCTGGCTAAGCAGGTCTATTGCTGTGACAAAGCAAGGCACTGAGTGTCCCTACCAGGAACCAAACCTGTTCACAGTGTCCTAGAAAAACATTCTCTGGGACTGGAAGAAAACTTTATTCCTTAATTTGTTTTTGTCTGGACCTTCCTGGGACATTGTTATTGGTATAGAAAACTAATAATAGCTCTACTTAAATACACCTAATGTCTCCATTCTTCCATAGAACTGAAAATGTATCCTAAATTTAAGTAATCTTAAATCAAAAATCCTAACTTCCAACTAAAGAACAGGGAAAGTCTATTCTAATGATTGTCTACCTATAAGCAAGAGCTACGTTTGTTAGAAGATTTTACAGTTGCTGCAATACACAATCATTAATTTAGACTTATATTGGGGGGAGAAAAATAACTGGAACGTAAATATTTTACTGGGCACACACATGTAATCCCAGCTCTTGTAAGGTTGCAGGATTACCCCAAGTGTGACACCAGCCTGGTCCACATAGATGAAATCCAGGAAAGCTACCCAGCAAAACTATCTCAGATATATTGATTAATTCACTAATTAAAAATTNAAAAANNNGGCAAATGTAGTTTAGGTAAAATCTTTTTTAGGCTTTGTGACAAAAAGAAAAACACTTCCTTACACTCAGTTTAATACTATCCACAAGAAAAGCATGAGTCTTTGTTCAGAGATNGGATACATGAAACAAAAGCTGCCTTAAAAATTAAGTTATCACAGCTAGGGCTTATGAGTTTCACCTAAGGAGCTATATAGATCACAGTTTAGGTTAATGACTAAGGAAAACAATTGAGTCCTCAGGAGCCAAGCTGGCTCTAATTCTCTTAATGCTGAATGATGCAGTCACAGGTTGCCGGGTGCATCATTAGCTGAAACTAAAGCCTTAAAACAACTAGAGTTTAGCTCAGATGTTTTGATAATAACTTTGAGATGAGAAACCCTATAATCTAAAGTTCACAAGGACACATAGCTGATTTATAGATTCATTAGTTTAGGGTCAAAAATACAAAGCAGCCCAATTATTGCTAGCTGACATATTTTTCTTGCTAGGTTTAGTTTACGTTTCTTGCAAAACAGCAGCCTGCCAATAAAAAACTTGACTGAGGAAAAAAAATTAAGTCATCTAACCACACAATTATTCTATTGTGAGAAAACCCACAGATAAACAAAAGACTCATGTAAAAGAGTTATTAAGCAGAGAACCTGATCTATTTTCTGAAATCACATGAAGGAAAAACATTTTCAAATATCAAACAAGTATAGTGGATAGCTATTTTGGCTTTTAGCTGCAAGGCAGCCCCTTCAGCCAGGTAGCTATTACCTCCCTTTTTTAAGGTGTGGTCAAAACCTGAGCCCCTTGAAAACCCTAGGATGCTATGACTCCAGCTCTCTGTCACTTCCCTCCACTTTGGATCGTTTGGGATTGCTTCACCCCGCAGTTTCACTCTGTGATTGCTGTGATCTTAGAAGGCAGAGAATTTTCCACTGGATTGTATCATTCTCTGGTTCGTCCCTGTACCTGCTCCCTCCCCCCTGTACCTAAGTCGTTTCTAAAATAAAGCTATCTTGATAAAATATATAAGTAATTGAGCTGGCCGTATAATTGCCATAATAAACAAGTATTTGTAAACAATGGAGTAGCTGAGTTGCAGAGCAACTGCCTAGCATGAGCCTGCCTGGGTTTCACTCCAAGAAGAAAATTACTTAAAATAATAGGGAAAAGAAGATAAGCAAAAAAATCATAATTGTCAAAGAAAATAAGCTTTTTAAAAAGAAAGCTGAGTAATAGTGATGATTTACAACTAATTTGTGTAGACATGGGCCAAAAAACAAGCAAACAAACAAACAGAAATCATACTGATTTGAACTAAAAACAAAATTATTCTTCAACTGAACCAAAACCCGTGCAGTATGAAAAAAGAAGCAATATTTTCACATTTTACATCTATAAAACATAAGCTGGACAGTGACTTATGTGGGCATAAGAGCACCAAGAAAAGGCCATCCTCATGTGAATATGGAATTCAAAGCCACCTTGGCCTACTAAGATCAGGTCATGAAAAACATTAAGTCTAGCCCAAAATTTTTAGCCCACATGTGTTGTGCTACTTTCTTAAAGCACAATCAACATTCATATTTAGGTCATAAAAAAAAGACCTCAGCCAGGTGTGGCAACACATCCTTTAATCCTAGGGCTCTGGAGTCAGAGGCAAACAGATTTTTGATCTTGAACCCAGTCTTCTCTACTCAATAATGCCAGGCCCAACAAGAGTATATATTGAGACTGTATCAACGAACCTAAATAAAGGCCAGACATGCCTTCATTCCCAGCACTTGAGAATCAAAGGCAGGAGGATCTGTTTGTGATTTCAAGATCAGCCTGGTCTATATGCAAGTTCCAGGACAGGCAGGGCTACCTAGAAAGACTGTGTTAAAAAAACAAAACAAGATTAATTTCCATTACATCAAAATATCAAAGTCCATTATTATTTAAGCCTAAAAGGTCTTTAAAATTTGAGTGTCTCCAACAGTCATGGCCTTTTATGGTACATAACTGTCTCTTATACACATCTAGATGTGTATAAGAGACAGCTTCTGAGGTTTTAACTTTGTAGAAAATATTTTTGACTACTAAGAGGATCTCATTCTCTTACGATAAGAAAAAGGATGTCTGTTAGGATCACTTAGAAAACATTTTGTTTCCTATGATTGATGAATGCCTGTAAATCTGAATCAGAATGAGGAAATGAAAACTATTTAAAACAAAATGCAAGATAACANATGTTTACAGAATCACTGTCCACCTNAAGCAACTTGGTTTGCTCTAATTANTTTATAAGTCACAAGNACTTTTCAAAACAAGTTTATTGCTATTTTTGCATATGTTAATGCCCGAGAGAGTATGTTTTCTATATGTATACAGGAACTGTAAGCATAGCTTATAGCTGTCTCTTATACACATCTAGATGTGTATAAGAGACAGATTCTCTCCTTTGCCGATAATAGAAAATGTGTTTTGTGAGAAATGTGTTCCACCAAAATTGGAGAGATTTGCTTGAAGTCTTCTGAGGTTTTAACTTTGTAGAAAATATTTTTGACTACTAAGAGGATCTCATTCTCTTACGATAAGAAAANGGATGTCTGTTAGGATCACTTAGAACACATTTTGTTTCCTATGATTGATGAATGCCTGTAAATCTGAATCAGAATGAGGAAATGAAAACTATTTAAAACAAAATGCAAGATAACACATGTTTACAGAATCACTGTCCACCTAAAGCAACTTGGTTTGCTCTAATTATTTTATAAGTCACAAGTACTTTTCAAAGCAAGTTTATTGCTATTTTTGCATATGTTAATGCCTGAGAGAGTATGTTTTCTATATGTATACAGGAACTGTAAGCATAGATAGTAATGAGTCTCTCAACTTGAGTGTTGGTATCTGAACTCAGGTCATTCCCAAAATGAATATGTGCTGAGCAACCTGCCAGAACATTTTGTTCAATAAATTCAAAGTCTTTCACAGATTAACAAAAAGAACAACAAAATCTAAATAAATAAGCAAATGAATGATCGTTGGGAACACCATGCATCAAAATTAAGATGTTGCTTATAGTAAATTGGCAGCATTAAATGAATACAATCAAACAATACCCAACAGTAAAGCTGAATACAAAGCTACATTCACAAGAAAATACTCAGAATGATCAATGAGATTATGAAAAATAGTATACAGACTGAAATAATGACTTCTAGACTTACCACAAAGCTACAACAATCAAGAATGTATACAGTATTTNTGAGAGAATAAAGAGGATAGAGAGAAAAAGCCAAGAACAAAGGAAGGAAAATATAGTCAACTATTAGTTAAAACTCCAAAGGAAACTTATCCAAGAAGAGTGTGATCTTGACNAATGTTACNCAGCTAACTATGATTCTATGTTTATAGAAATTAAATAAACAGACTTCACAACTTCCACAAAATTAACTAAAAGTGACGTTTAAATTGTTTCTTACCCTCTAGCTACTGATATTTCTTTCAAAGACAGATGCNCCATGCTCTCAGATCTCTCTGCAAATGGAGGTGACCTNCTGNTATGGCTCTGCATCGCCTTATGCCTCCTTGTGTTAGTAGGTAAATTCACCCCCACTGCTGTCCAATCACAAAGCAACATAGAAAAATAATTTAAAATCTGCTTCCTGCCACATGCATTATGGTAAAAGATGTGGATTCTGCCCTGTCCATCTGCCCAACAAGATGCACACCTGAAAAACCTCTGTACCGCAGAAACTCCTTTTGTTGCCTGGAAGTAGACATCCACTGCAGCTGATGGTAGCAGAAAGTTAGAAACATTTTAATCATGTGATGGTGAATGACAATCCACATCACCATCTTTCTACCAGGTTTTAAACTATTTCAAACATTTATAAGACAATCCTGAAAGTGCAATGCAATATCCAGAACTTCTAAAATCCACATTTTCAGTATTTCAATCTGTCTTCCCACTGAACACGAAAATCATGTCTGTGTGTGCTCACTGACAGTGATATTTCAAGCAACATATCCTAACATGCCAGGACTGAAGAGTCTCTTGAATACCCAGGAAATCAATACACAGGGAGCTCACAGGACAAGGACTACTTCGCAGGCTATCACATGAATGAATAGAACCACAGTCTGGATTATGGTCCATCCAAAACTCAGCAGAAATGACAGCTTAGCAGACCCTCTCTGAACACCCTACACTCACCATGGTATAGCATGTCTTCTTTCTTACAACTCACTATAGCAGAAGCAGAGGAGAAGCCTGGAAAGAACCTACAAAATACCTGCCACTAGTACTCCTCATTACTAAGCCTTCCCAGACTCTGTCAAAAGCTAGTGCCACCAGCTGGACCTCAGAATGTTAGCACAACTTGCTCGTTGATCAGAGATCAAATGACTCAGACAGCAGAGTTCTTCCAGCTCTGCCTTTCTGCCCAGTAGACAGGACCCTAGTCTAGAATGTATTTTAGTAGACATTCTTCAACTCTATGGAAGGGCATCCTGTTCCTCATCCAAAGCAAAGCATCCTTTGTGTGCATATTCCATTACACACTCAATGTGGAGTGCAGCCAACCCATTGCCTCCACGCTGTGTGTCCTGCAGCAAAACACAGGTCACATTCACAAAGTAACTCTTGTTACTGTGTAACTGTTGTTACAGAAAGCAAGCCACAAATTAGAAAAAGATGAGAGGACATGGTAGGGCTTGGACACAGGAAAGAGAATGTGGATATGATGTAGTTATAATCACAAAAATTATTTTGAAAAGTTGAAACAGGCTTTATGGCCATGTGCTCCAGAGTCTAGTGATTACAGCATATCAAAGATTTCTCAAAGCTTTTATCTAAGAAACTACATCTAAAACCAGTAAAACAATGGTTCTGTTAGGCAGGGCCCCAACATTTTACCCAGATCTATTTTGATTGAAATATAGCAATTTGGTTTCATGATAAAGTCAGTCTTTTATCCAAATTCTAGACTGCCTTTGTCTGTAGACCACCAAAAAGGGCAATCAGGACATTTATGGAGCATCTGAAATTGATTACCTAATTCCACATTGCTAATCTCAAATACTGTTGAAGTAGGAAAGATCTCAACCCCCATCCTGCCTTTCCCTTTCTGCAATGTGACTCCACTAGCTTCAAAGTTGGTTTATGAACTCAACTCTTGCACAGGTCCCTCTTCATTTATAAGTCCCCACTAAAAGCCAGAGACACTGGAGATCAATTGCTAACTGGTTTCCTTCTCACTGACCAGTCAAGTCCCAGACTGGTAGGAGTTGTGGGACTGTCTACGTAGTACTATACAGCAGAGGCAGGATTAGGTGTTCCAAGCAAATCTCACATACCATGAGGCAATGATATTACAAACACATAGTCTCCCATGCCAGAATGGCAGAGCCTCTCACTTCCCAGGGAATCTACACTTAACAAATCTCAGAGGCCAAGGGCAATTACCCAGGTCACCATGAGGACCAAGAGAACCTCAGTCTGGCTCAGGGTCCATCCCAGTCAAAGCAGCTCTGACAGCTCAGCCAACCTGCTCTTCCTCGTCTGAGGACAGTGGCCAATACACTCACCATGACATGGCTTGTGGACTTCTTTAGAGCTCCCTACAGCAAAACAAGAAGAGAATCCTGGAAAGAACCTGTAAACTATGTGCTAGTGGTACTCCTGATTGCTAAGCTTTCCCAGAGTCCCTCATTAGCTAGGACCACCCAGCTGAGATTTAGGACATTAGCAGTTCCCCTTTTGGGTGAGCAGAGATCAAATGACTTAGAGAGCAAAAATCCTCCCAAATTGGTACACACTATGGCTGGTAGCACAGGACCCTAATCTTGGAAATATGGAGTTTAGTAAAATCTTCCATTCTTCCAGAACACTTCCTGTTCCTCTTCCAAGGCACAGGGCCCTATTTGTGCACATTTAGTTACACATTCAATGTCCAGTTTAGCCAGCTCTGTATTTCATAGCGGGAGGTCCTGCAACCAAACACAGGTCACATTCAAACTGTATCTGTTGTTAAAAAAGAAGAGGCCATGGATTAAAACACAAGGGTCTATCGGAGGGGTTGGAGGTAGGAAATAATACAGTGAAAATAATGTAATCATAATCCCAAATAATTCTGTTAAAAAGTTGAAAAAGGCTTTATGGACATGTGCTGCAGAGACCAGGGATTTGTATTAGAGCACANCAAGTANTACTCACATCATTTCTCTCTGAGTATACACCTTAAANCTGGAAAANACAGTNATATNAGGCAGGGCCACACCATTTTATCCACTTCTACTACTTTGGTTGAATTGGTGTAAATACAGTCATTTGATTTCATGAAAATTCAGTTCTTTATTCAGATTCTAGATAGTCTGGTCTGTAAACTCAAGAAATTGTCAGTCAGAACATTTATTGATCATCTAAGATTGATTAATTCAATACTCATTGCTAATATCAACTACTCTCAAAGCAGGACAGCTTTCACCCTCTTTCCTGCCCATCCCTTACTCTGCTGTGACTACACCTGATTTACAGTTGGTCAGTGAGCTCAGTTCTTACACAGGTCCCACTTTATGTGTAAATTCACAATAAAATCTAGAGAACTTGGAAGATACTCATTCACTGGTCTATTTTTCCTTCCCACAGACCAGTCAAGGCTCAGCCTGGAAGGAGTTGCAGGACTCTCTTCCCAGCACTGGGCAGCAAAGGCAAGATTAGGGGTTTAAAGCAATTCTCAATTATATAGTGACAAGCAATTCTCAATTATATAGTGACATGAGCCTGAGCTATAAGAGACACTGCTCTAAACCAGTGGTTCACAACCTTCCTAATGCTGTGACCCTTTAATACAGTTCCTCATGATGTGATGACACCTCAGCTATAAAATTATTTTCACTGCTAGTTTATAACTATATTTTTGCTACTGTTAGAAATTATACTATAAATACCTGTCTGTGCTTTCTGATGGCCTTTAGACAGTCCTTTCATAGGGTCATTTGATCTCCCAAAGGGAGCCATAATCCCCAATGTTGAGAACCACTGCTCTATGCTGATATA
>LZPO01108232.1:12941-23675 GCA_001675575.1 Neotoma lepida | reverse complement strand
AGAAAAAGCACAGAATCAACTAACCTGGGCTCATAGAGGCTCACGGAGACTGAACCAACTACCAAGGAACCTATATGGGACTGACCTAGGCATTCTGAATATATGTTACAGTTGTGTAGCTTGGTCTTCTTGTGGGACTCCTAACAGTGGGATCAGGGGCTGTTTCTAACTCCTTTGCAGGCTTCTGGGATCATATTCCCCCTACTGGTTGCCTTGTCCAGCTTTAATGATGGTGGGAGGGGGCGGTGCTTAGCCTTACTGCAACTCTATATGCCATGTTTTGATATCCATGGGAGGCCTGCTCTTTTCTGATACAAATGGAGGAAAAGTGGATAGTGGGCAGAGCGGAGGTGCGGGGGCAGGGACTGGGAGGAGAGGAGAAAGGCGAAACTGTGTTTGGAATGTAAAAAAAATAAATTATCAAAGAAAATGAAAACAAAAAGATAAAGGTAGCTCTGGAGAATATCATGGGTAGCAATCTGTTTAAATATGAAATGTGCATTGCTGCATATACTATAGTCATCATTGATAAAATATTTTAGATGCAAATTTTTCAGATAACAAGATATTGATTGACTTTGTGGTAATACTAAAGAAGTAATGCTTAATTGTGAAGAAATAAAACAAAACATTAAGAAATTCACTGTTCACTATATCCGAGAGATAATTAAAAGACTATGAGAGATGAGAAGTCTTATAGAAATAAGCCCACCCTTCTCTGTGATTTGAAGGATACTTTGTTCTAAAAATATTAATTTGAATAAATTGGATATATATATATATATACATATATATATATATATATATATTTACTATTGTTATAAATGATATTATATGCTGGAAAATTTGTGGCTAAATTCATAGCAGTACTATTAAAATGTTTATGTTTTAAGTTCTCCCTCATTATATGACTGTAGTTGGTTAGGTCTATTCACTCACTCAATTTTTTCCTATGAGGCCATGTTACAAAGAATTTTTAAAGATTTTTATTTTAAGTGACTGTGCATTACTTGAACGCAGTTCCACAGGAGGTCAGAAGAGGGAGTCAGATCCCTGGACCTGGTGTTACTTATGGATGGTTGTTAGCTGCCATATGGATCCTGGACCAGAAACCATGATCTCTGAAGAGCAGCAAATAACCAACCACTGAGCAGTGTCTTCAACCCTTTACACAGAATTTTAAATCAATTTGTGTGTCCTGAAACCACTTCCCTATCTAAATCAGTACAAATCAAAGTGCCATGACAAAAATTCCCATGTGTCCTTGCCTTCACTTAAATGAGGATCTGCTGCTGGCTTTTGCCATGATTGAGTCTCAGTCTATAATTTTGAGGTTATTCAATCTCAAATGTGTGTTACTGTATATATATATATATATATATATATATATATTTCAGTTATCCTTAGTGTACCTACATAATTTTATCTCAGCTTCCCATTTTCAAAACCAGGTACCTGTTTCACAAATCTTGATAGGTTGCAACATAATTGATTCAGATTATTCTGCATAAGAACTTTTAGGCCATTGGATATTTCAGTTAATTCAATATAGTATACTGAGTTAATTTATAGGAAATAAATCTTCATGAGTCTGCATAATTTGAATCCCAACTCTAGAGAAGTTTCTAAACTTCACTGTGGATTTATTAATCTTCTTTTACTTTTATAAAAGTATGCACTTTCACTATGGAAATAACCCCCTTAATTTGTACTTATTTCACTTCTATTAATAGAGTCAAAGAATATATCATTAAAATTGATAACAGATAAAAGTTTGAGAGCACATTGAATGAGAGTTGATGAAAATTATGCATATAACATTAAAGAAATTGAAGAAATAGATAATATTGCTGTCTGAGAGTTTGACATTCAAAGCAATCCACCAGCTTTGAAACACTATTTTGAAGATTATAGGAAAATGTGAGTAGTAGGATTCCAACATATGAATGGTTGGCATTTAGTTACATGTGGTGTTAAAGGAGATAATTTATTTTAAATAGTTTAACAAGTGCCTTAATGTTGCTAGAAAACAGTTGACAATTTTCGGATATGTTGGTACATTATCCAGCATTTGGGTAACCAACTTATTCCAAATTAACATAGACCATAAGGTAAAAAGTAGGTTTGGATTTCTTTTAAAAAAGTCCCCAAAATTCATGCATACCATTTCTCCATCTCTTGTGGATTTGGTGGCTTTTTTTTTGGTGGCTTTTAATGCATGCCCGTAGTTATTCCTTTGAGGCTTTTCCCAATGCTTATTGTTTGTTTTCCCATGACTGTTCATTCAGCTTGTAGCATTAAATTGATGTCTGATTGTTGCTTGAAGTCCTCACTGTTTGAATCCCAGAAATGGTATTTTGAAAATTACATCAGTAAGAAATCCTAAAAATTTTTCCCCAAATATTCAACAAAAACAGCATGCAAACAATCAAAGTAGGCATATTTCTTATTTATAGAACAACACACAATAAAATGTGTTATTTTTATTACATCTCAAGTTCTCTAGTTACTGGAATAATACAATATATTAAATATTTGTATTAATTATTCTATTTGGGATTCTGTACATAAGCTTACAGTTTAGTAAGCACTGTTTAAAATCTATTAGGTTCTGAAATTGTGTAATTTTATAATCAATCTATTATTTCTTAAAGATAATAATATCCTCTTGGGGGCTGGAGAAATGGCTCAGTGTTTAAGAGTGCTTCTGCTCTTTCCAAGACCCTGAGTTAAATTCTAGAACCAACATGGCAACTCACAACCATCTTTAACTACAGTGTCTGGGGAGTTGAAGCCCTTTTCTAGCCTCTTTGAGCACCAGACACATACATGGCACACATCTAGCTAAATACACACATAAATTAAAAATAAAGACATCTTCAAAAAAAGATAATACTATATTTGGGGTCATCTGTTTAATGTTGACTCTCAAATCTGAAGGTCTGAATATGTTTCAGTATTAGGGATATTTTCTAAGCACAAAAACTGCATTTGTATAAATTTCATTGTATGCTTTCACGAAGAACAATACCAACTCATTTACTTATCTTTTATATAATTTATAAAATTGTATACTTCACACTATGATTTTGTACTGTAGGCATAAAATAATTATTTGAAAACAGAACAGGTCTTTTTCTTTTATGAAATAAGGCCAAATTTCGGCTAAGCTTCAAGAATAATAGAATTTTTCCAGGGATCACTACATCAGATCCAATTTGTCAGATGTTCTTGGACCCTAATATCTTTTCCTCAGGATTACAAAGCTCTATCATTCATGTTCACAGACAAGATTCCTCTCCCATCACTGCAAACATACTATTTACAATCATTTGTAACTGCATCTCTCAGTAGGGAAGCACAAACAGGAGACATTTGGTGTTTCCTTTACATCATCTCTGCTTATCATTACTTTATTGGAGTTATGTATCCTTAAATAAAAAATCACACCCAGTGAGCCACATTGGCTACTGTGAAATTCAAAACCAAACATTTAAATAATTGTTTCTCCTAGAATTTCAGTTGTGATTTGCTTTTAATCATAAATGACTTTTGACACTAATTCCTGGATCTCAAAAACATGAACTTTGTTTACAGTAATTTAGGAAAGAAATAGAAGGGCTAAAAGTTTAGTTTATGTGGAAGATTGAGGGAAGCTGGGAGGAGGAGGGGTGGTAGCCTTTCCCAAATCATCAATTGGTTGTCCCATGACAAATGATCAGTTCTGAAAACATACATACAAGTATTATTATAGGGACTGATTAGGCTGTATTTGAACATACATATCATATCTATGCACAATTATATATATGAATGCAGCAACAATTAATGAAATAGGAAGCCATGAGTTAACAGGAAGTTGTGTGCCACCCAGTGTGGGTACAAAGAACTTAATTCTGGTCTTCTGAGAAAGCTGGGTGAGTTCCTAATTACTGAGACATCTCTCCAATCTCAAGTTTTAAAGCCTAATATTCAAACAAAAACTGACATTAAAACTTCATTCTTAAGTAAAATGAAGTTTATAGAAATATAAGAAGTTGTAGATCTCAGGGAAAGGGGAAAAGGGTGACTGGGAATAGTGGAGGGAAGGTGTGGAGGTTTGAAAGAAAATGGCTCCCAAAGGGACAGGCACTATTAGGAAGTGTNACCTTATTGGAAGAAGTGTGTCACTGTTGGGGTGGGTTTTGAGGTATTTTCCTCAAACTTCACTCAGTATGACAGTCAGTCAACTTCCTGTTGTCTCTGAGTCAAATGTAGCACTCTCAACTNTAGCACCACGTCTGCCTGCACGCTGCCATGTTCCCCACCATGATGATAATGGACTGAACCTCTGAAACTGTAAGCAAGCCACNCAATTAAATGTTTTCCTTATAAAGAGTTACTGTGGCAATGGTATCTCCTCACAGTAATAAAACCCTAACCAAGATAAAGGGGAAACTGTTGTTGGGATTTATTGAAAAACAAAAATATATANAAAAAAGAAATACATTTCTAAGATTTAAGCTATTGTAATAGTTTAAAAACCATTTTCAAGTTTCAAATGACTTTTGGAGATTTTTCTTATGATGAATGTAATGAATATACATGACATTTCAATACTTTAGCTATGCTGTGCAATAAGTACTTAATTATAGTCATTATGAAATACAATATTCACTTTGCAAAACAAATTAAATATGAAAGGACCTTGCTATAACTATCTTGTTATAAGATCCTATATTTATTCCCTGTGGACTGGAGTTTTATAATTCAATAATTCTATAACTCAAGAAGGATACTTGATTTACCTCAACATAAGACACCATTATTAGGATGTAAGATCAATGAGTCAGCCATGAATGGTTCAGACACAATGCTCCATTCAGTGCATGTAGTTGTGTCTATCTTACAACGGATATTAAAAAATCATTGTTGATTAAGTGAATGGACCAACAAGCTGAATTTCAGTGGACTGACAAAAAAGTATGTGTGTGTGTATTCATGCTCATTTATAGATAAGAATATGTAACATTTTGTTTTCCAATGCAAAGGGCAAATACATAGAAGTCAAATATTCATGTAATTTAATTTATGAAATTAATTTACTATTTTACATGCAGTTGTGTAGAGTAGAGTTTAGTAATTTTGGAAGAAATCAAAAACTTGTATTCCCAAAATATTTTATTCTAGATTGACAAATTAGGAAAAAAAGCATAACAGTCCTCAAAAAGGATGATTTCATTTGTCGGAATNTGACAATAGTTTGTGGTGTTTTAAAATGGCCTAACTTTTTTTTTTTCTTTTTCTTTTGTAACCTAAAAGGTGTGATGTGCTTGTCAGTTGCCTGTGTCTAAACTAAGCTTCAATGATTCATTTTTAGTAACAACATATTGCTGCAGAAAGGAGGCAGAGTACTCCATACAATGTCTCTGTGTTGCAAAAACCCCCTCTTAGCACTTGACTGCTTACAATGTACTGTAGGAGCATCAGCAACACATGCTTACTCAAATGGCTCAGGTTAATAGTCTCAGAGGAGCCCAGTCTTGGATCTGTCTNCACTATTATCTACACAGGGGAGAAAAGCCATGTTTAAATAAATCCAGTTCCAGCCTTTGAATAATCCATCGCCAGTTGTTAGATGTTCCATCCTCTGTCATCTGACCTTAGTGATAGAGATATGACATAGCCCTGTGCATCTCCTCATCTCTAACTGGAACGTTTACGAGCGTGTTAAAAAGTGTATTTATAACTGACCAGAAGTATGTGGATACTAACTATATATTAGTAAATATCTTAAAAGATATTGAGAAAAAGTATCCAATTATGTAAGAATTTAATTAATTCAAAAAAATCATGAACATATTTAGAATATGTAGTTATTGTTAAAATAAATTTTGTAATAGAAATGGACAATGATACAGGTATCAAAACAAACAGCAACCCAGTGTGGTTATACTTCCCACCTCACACAGGAACTAGGGAGGAAAGGAAGGGCAGGGCAGTAACTGAAAGCATATTTCTGAAGTATCTGACAGCTAAAATTGATATCTCAAAAAGTTTGGATATACAATAAAGAAAATATCTGCTATTTCTGCAGTTCTAAGGATGTACACATATAGACACACCTCCAAATTTTGGCACAAATTTATATATTTTAAAAGAGAACACCTCTGACCAAATGCACACACAGATAAAGCATACTTCAAAGAAACCACATTCTATACTATTAAGTTTTAAATAAATAAATTCTATTCTAATAGATCTGTTTAATTTTTCAAATGTAACTCTTCTGTTTGTTTTTATTCTCAGGTAACTTCATTTACATGCATGTGCTTAAATTTAACTTAGTATTTAAGCAAGTGTGGTAGTTTGAAAGAAAATGCCCCATATAGGCTCACAGGGAATGGCACTGTTAGGAGGTGCTGCCTTGTTAGAGTAGGTGTGGCCTTGTTGAATGAAGTGTGTCTCTGGGGGCAGGCTTTGCAGTCTCAGAAGCTCAAACCAGGCCTAGTGACTCACAGTCTCTTCCTGCTGCCTGCTGATTCAGATGTACAATACTCATCTACCTCTGCAGCACTATGTCTGTCTGCATGCTGCCATGGTTCCTGCAATGATGATAATGGACTAAGCTTCAAAACTATAAGCCAGACCCAATTAAGTGTTTTCTTTTATTACAGTTGCTATGGTCATGGTGTCTCTTCACAGCAATAGAAATTTTAACTAAGACAACAAGTAAGTTAGTTACAATTGACAGACAAAATTAATAAATAATAAATGTGTGACAATAATTTTATATCATAGTGCATTACCCAGCTTATTCCTTTACACTCATGAGTGTTTCAAAATTATATAGGCCTTAAAATATGTAGCATGTGCATTGTGATGCATGGATCAATGCTTTAGAGTGTATGTTTTTCATAGTTCATTTTGTTCTTTATCTTCCTTTCAGCATAGCACTTGCAAAGCTTTCACCAATAAAACACAAAGATGTCAGGTTTAAATAAATACTTGTAGAATATTCACTAGGTTCATCATAGAAATGCAAGTTAAGCATCAGAGGAAATATCACTATAGTCTCATGATCCAAAAGAATGTTGTCGATATTTATATAAAATGAAAATTTGCTACTTACTTGATTTAACTTTCTAGATCGGCACAAACTTGTGAGAAATACCACCTTCTTCTAGCTGAAGCACTATTGACTACGAAATGAGCAAGATCATAAGTGGTAAAATATATTCTTTACTACAAAAGCATGAAATGGGGATGATGGGCGCCACCAGTATGTCTTAAGGGAAACCAGCAAAGGCATTTTGCTGAACTGTGTTTTCATCATCTTCAGTGCACGAATATTTATATTTTTAAAGTTTCTGAATGATATATTTATGTTTAATTTCAAAATACAATAAACATTTTTTTTGCCATACACCTTAGTTCTCTAAAACATTCTTTTGTTGCCTATATATTTTGAATTTCAGTTTTTGGGGAATTAAATTTTGATAATTGAAAGTAAAGTTTCCAATAAAAGTGTTAAAAAGTTATACACAATTAAGAAAAGTCATATATACACACAAATTACATGAATGGCAACCTACAAGTATTACTTTATAAAGAATATTTCTGAGATTATCATATACTAAAATGAGCAATAGCACAAATGGCTGAAAAGTGACAAAAACTTATACTAAATGGCTTAGAGTTTTCTCTTTATGATAAAAGCAGGAATTTTGAGGGTGGGTATACGAAGTGGTAAAGAACACTTTTAATTAAGACATAAAACATTTCTTATAAACAATGAATAAACATATATGCAAACTCTTACTCAGGTAGTCTATTTGAAATAAATGTACCCTTTATTTTCAAATAATATAGATCCATTTTAAAATAAAACATTAGCATCAATTCTTTACTTAAAGGGGAATTTCTTCAACCTCACAGATAGAACATGACTTAAGCCTCTGGCTTAATACTGTCTGTAGCATTAAACTGATTGTAACCAGACATTCTATTTCCTCAAACAAAAATGCAATGGTTTTTGAAACATGGAAAAATTTTATGTGCAACACAAGAGACCTCAGAAATAATGAGCAGGGCCACATGCTTCCATCTGTCATTTATTTCTTTTCTATAGAAAGTGTTGCTGACTCTGTGACCTACTGATATCGAACCTACTAGCATCTCAGTCACACTGGGAAAAGAAAATAAACATTATGTAGAGACTAAATAAGGCCCCACCGTTCTGGATCAAGTGTTTACAATGTTTTCGTGACAACAACTTTTGCAGGTTTTATGAAATAAAGAAGATCTACCCAATCCAAATTCAAAATGTGGAGATCTGTCGTTAATGAGGTATAAATCTCAATAACCTCATGAAAATCAGCATCATAAGTAGTTATTCTAACTCTGTAACAGCAAATCTAATTGCAATAAAAATATTCCTTTGTATTCTCCACAGTGGAATCATTATGTTAGAAAGAGAAATGACCAGATTTGTAGAGAATGTGAAGAAAGAGGAACATTCACATTTTCATATTGCTATAAGGAATATACAGTGCTATAGTCACCATGGTAGGCAGTTTTTTAAGAACTGGAATCAAGAATTCTGTGACCAGAAATGCCATTTGGAGCTATATAAACAAGAAAAGTGAAAAGGGGTATACCTATACAAAAAGTTCATACTAGTGCTGTTAACAATTGTTAAAATATATGAAGAACCTAAATATTTCACAAATAATGAATGAGTAAACATAAATGTTATGTTTGTAAAATAGAACATTGCCTTAATCATATAAAAAGTATGAATGTGGTCATAGCTCAGTGGTACAACTNTTGTTTAACATGTTTAAAGACATAAGTTCCATCTGCAATACTGAAAAAAAATTCAGTTGTGAAGTTCATAGTCCAAAGTCTAGACACACAGAATCATTACAACACTGAGGCCAAACTGTAGGTCTGCACAGTGATTATCATCCTCATGCATCTTATTTCATTCTCCTAAAATTGATTTTATTTTATCTAATACCCAATATTTCATGACATATTATCAAGAAAAAAAATCACAAGACATCTTTATATGCAAAAAATGAAACCCATGATTTAAATGCAGAGATAGCATCAGAAAAGAGAACAATCATGACAGATTCAGAGATTCCACGAATGAGCATTTCGAAAAATGATGATTAATATGCTGTGGTCTGTAGTGAATAAGCAAGTAGCATGAACAAATAGAAGGGAAATGTCAGCAGAGAGGTGGAAAATCTATAGAACAAAAAGCCAAAAGTAAATGCAGAAAATTGATAACACTGTAAATGGAAATAAAACATGTACATGAAAGACTTCAGTAGATCTGTCCCAAATCCAGAAGAACTGGGAGCACTGAGACTGGAAATTTCACAAGACACAGAGTGTCTCACCTAGAAGAAAAGAATACATAATCCAAAAAGAGAAGGGAGGAAAAGAAAGCAGAATATTCAAGTACTTAGAGTTAGAATTTTAAAAGTAAAAAATGAGCAGTGAGAATACTAGAAGCAGAACAAAGAGGAAATGGACAAAATAGTTCAATTAATAATAATATAATTTTGCCAAGTATTAAATGAATTGAGGAGTCAATTAATAAAACCATTTTATGTTTTTACTTGTCATTCTTCCACACTTAATGTCTTATACTTGTAGTCATGATCACCTCACACCTATGTATTAGAATTAATTTATGGTAACATTATGAAAAGGAAACATCATTGATTTTTATATTATGGAAAGAAAACCTTTATATGCTAAGAAAGACAAAGGTTTTTTTTTTAAAAATAATATTTATTTGTAATATTGAACTGTAGTTGAGTGTTATCTTTATTTTCTATCCAGATTTAAAATGGGTATTGAAACAAATTAAATTATGAAATATTTATTGTATATTATTTCATAATTTACAACTTTGGTTTGCATTAGTAGTTGTTTTTACAAATGTGCTATGAGCTGTCTCATTTAATGATAATTAACACTATTGTAAAAAATGTTCTAAACTTAGTGGAATTACATTAAATAAAATGTAGAATCTCAGCTTGTCCCATGACCTATAAGATATCTCTTTAAAAAGTATTTTACTATGCTGGCACAATACTGCAAATAATGTTCTTTAAGTGGTAAAGTTTTACTTCAGGCAATATAATTTTTATCTAGCAGAATGTAAAATCAAACTTCTAAATTAGATTATCTAACTGAAAAAACAAAAGGATTCTTTAAGAAATTACAAGTGTTGAACTATATGAAAACAAAATTATGGGAGCAATCTCACTTTTAAGAACTACACAAAATAAATTAAAAGAAAATGCTTGGGAATTAATGTAGCCAAGAAGGTAAAATCTGTACATTGAAAAGTGTGAAGTATTAATGAAGTAAAATGTACAGGACAAAACGATTGGAAAACATTCTGTAATAATGGCTCAGAAGAATTTTATCCTGTTAAAATATTACCTAATACAATATATAGATTCAATGCAAACTCTATCAAATCTCTAAGCTGTTCTTTTTTATTTATTTATTTATTTATTTATTTATTTATTTATTTATTTTCTTTTTTCTTTAATTGAATTTGTGCAGAGGACTAGATGAGACAGGAGATTTAGTTCTTAGAAGGTGAAAATGCAGATCAGGTGATAATGGAAGAAGTAGGGAAGGAATGAGAGAAGATGAACAAGATAATAGAGTAGGGTCCCTGGGGTGAGAAGAGGTATGTCTTAAGAAGATTTAAGAGAGACA
>LZPO01108231.1:71049-82498 GCA_001675575.1 Neotoma lepida | reverse complement strand
GAGACAGGATTCCTCAGTGTAACAGCCCTGGCTGTCTTGGAACTCACTTTTGTAGACCAGGCTGGCTTCGAACTCACAGAGATCCACTTGCCTCTGCCTCCTGGGTGCTAGGATTAAAGGTGTGCGCTACCACCACCCAGCTCAAGCTGATGCTTTTATCCAAAGGGTATCTTTGTACACTCAGCTGAATGTGCTACTCTGTAAGAACCACAGAATGAAAGTCTGTCTAGTGTTCCATCTGTGGGCTGGTTTTTGTGAGAAAGAAACTCATGGTTCAATACTTTGACTGCATGCCTAGGAAAATGTAGGGACCTAAAATGCTGTTTGCTTCTCCCTCCAGTGCTTACCTGCTTCTCAGAGAAGTCCAGTGGCTTCTTGAATGTATTGACCTTGCACTTCCAGTTCCCATTCCCTACTTCCTCTGCCCTCACATGACCATGGCCCCCACCTTGCCCCNGCTGCTACTGCCTTCCTCATCCTTTTCCTCCTNCCCCTCCCTCCCTCCATCTCCTCCTTGTCCGCCAACCTTTCCCTCTAGTCTCCATCACTGTTTAGATAAGCTGTCACACTNCCAATTACCTACTTTCTAATGGCCCTAAATATTGATACTCTTTCCTTGGGTGACAGGTGTCAGCTTGAATTTTCGTTGGATACACATATTTGCAGCGCAGTAGTNTAAAGTACCCAGCATTAGTTCTATGNGCTCATCACNTATGTACATAGCTGCTGTTGTAGAAAGTATTAATGCTTTTTTTCCTTTTGTTGGGGCTGTATATGTTAACACTACACACACACACATACACTCGCATACATACATATAATGCTACTGATGCTGTATTTTTCAATAGAAAATTGAAAAATAATTCTTACCTGTCAGTTTTGTGCACCATATGGTTATGTGAAATCTATGAAAGTGTTGTATGTGTTTGAACCTTGAAGTGATATTGAAATGCTGGTAAAAATAGAGGCAATAATAGCAATAACTGGGTTGTGTTCAATAACTGGGTTGTGTTAGGTGTCTGTTTATGGTACAAATTAAGTCTCTCACAAACACTTCAGTGTTGCTGGGGCTTTTCTCTGCTTGGAAGCAGCAATGGGGTAGAGCTACACACAAAGATTTAGATGAGGATTTTATAATGCATGCTTGCAATTCTTTGACTCTAGAAAGAGTGGATAATAGAGCATCGTGGAGATCCTTTCTCTATTTTCCTTTGCCAGTGTCCCCCTTTATCTCCGCAAGGCACCTGGTTCTAATACACAGGGCCTCCTGCTCCTGGCTCTGTTGGATCCTGTTGATACTGTTTGGCAGACTTGCTAGTGACTTCCATGCAAAGAGGAAGGTTGTGTTGACATTGAGAATTTATTTTCAACACNTTCAGGCTTTAGAATTTACCTTGCACTCAGCTTCCCATTGATTCTGGGGTAGCTGCTTCTAGTAGCCACCAAGTACTTTTGGAATCCTGAGCACAGCTCCTGAGCAGTGCTGCCTGCTTGCCTTCGCGTGTGAAGGAGATAGATCACTCCCTCTCTGTCATTCCATTTTGTGTCTCAGCAGGGCTGTTTAACTTTAAGGGCCATGGGCATTAAGGATCTAGGAATCTGTGTTTCTGAGCTAATATTCTTGCCCAGCCTAACTGAAGCCCATCTCAGAGCCAAAGATTTCAGAAGCAAAGCTCCTGACAACCGAGATCCTTGGCTCTGCTCAGTTAGTGCAGAGATGCTGGTTTCTAGGATAGGAGCTTTTCTTATATCCTCCATGGGCTGTTGAAACCTCAGCAAGGGAATCATTTTTCAAAACATCTTCCTCTGGGAAGGATTGGGCCAAATAAGTCTATTTACTGTGGGAAGGAGCATTCACTTAAACTGAAGCAGTCTTCTAGTGCAGCTGTGGTTTGACAGTAAGAATGGAATGAACTGGTTCTAGGCCTTGATTTGTTGTTTTTTGATTGTGAGCAGGTAGGTGGCTTACTCTTGATGAACCTCAGTGTTCCCAGTCTGATGGTGCAGTCGGATGCTATGGACCGTACTGTTGTTGCTGGAAGGNCAGTGCCCACTCAGAGATAGCCAGTTCATCGTGACTCCCTGTGGAGTGTTTTCACATCTATAGAAAGAACCTCTGTTGTTTCTCTTGGTGAGTTTTCCTAGCTATTTTGCTGTGAGCTGTACCAGTGTGCTCTTCANGAACACTGACTAAACTCCAGTCTGGTCCATCATATGTGAGCCTTGTATGTCTAGTCCCTGTGATTCCAGGATAACTCAAGTCATAGCAGATGTAAAGTGCCCAAGCCAGGAAAACCAGTGCTTTGCCCAGAGGCTTTCCTTATACTCCCCTTCCACCTCAGAGTCATCTTAGACAGCAGGAGGAGGACTGTGGGTCAGACCCAGCCGTCAGTGGGAAGGTGAACATTAGTCAAGGAANGAAACAGGACTTGTAAAATCTGTCTTTCATCTTTGTTTTCAAAGTGCTGGGGAGCAGGGCAGAATGATATAAACACACATGTAAGCTATATAGTAATTCAGNAAAGTTGAAAACCCATGTGCTTGACAATCAGGGAACTCATTTGTCACTTGGAAAATTTTTTGATTCATGTAGTTGAGATGACATGTGCAAGAACATGTATAATTTATAGTGGCATCTTGTTAAAGGAGCAAACTGGCTGCAACTGGAATAGCTGTCACAGGAAACAGGTAAACTGGGTTTCTGTTGTTACTNTCTGTGGTCCCCTCACCCCCGCATTCCTTTCCAGACTGTGTAACTGCAAAAATNAATAAATAAGAACCTGAAATCATTGTGAATATGCTTTTCTTTGCTAAAATTTCACATCTTAAATATTACCACAGATAGAAGTAAATGTGACAAAAACTTAAATCTTGTCAAATCTTGATAATGACTGTGTAGCTGTCAGTCACACTGTTTCTGGGTGTTTGAAAGGAGTTGTGACTTTAGATTGCTCATGGAATAGAAGAAAAATACTACTGGAGGGGCAATGGGCTGTACTGGGTATTTTCTGTGATGTGATGTGATGTGTGTGGGCCCAATGAAGTGCTTTGAGTGACTTGGATATGTTGTGGGGAAGGGTGGTGGCTAATCCTCTCTCACTCCAAGCCTTTGGAACTATCAGTTCCTGTATCAGGTCCCATATTTTTAAAGTCAAACTCAACTCCTTGTCCTGCAGTTTCCTGTGTGAAGCTGTTCAGTAGAGGAGTGGGCATTGGATTGGATTCAAATACTAAATAGCAACAGCGTGTGGTCCAGAATAAATGTTAGTTGATTTTTATCATTAGAGTTCGATAAAAGGAAAGTGGTAGTCTGGAATGCAGTTATAGCACCGTACTCGGAGAGCTCTGAAGTTAGAATGTCCCAGCTGCAAGTTCCTGGAGCCCTTAGCAACATATGATGTCCTTGGTCCTCATCTATCCTTGAAATTCTTGTTCACTGGGCAACACAGTCAGCACCTTCCATCCCTTTGGAAACCTANTCTCTCATCAAATGGGCTGCATCTAGACAATGCAGATGTGTTTAGTGAAGCTGATGTTTGGGTTTACAGAGCAAGAGTAGGCTTCTGACATGAACTACATTTGGAGTCAGACAGGTAAATATCTCCCTTTTTGTTTAAATTCATATAACCAAACTCCCTCCCTCCTCTTCCTTCTTCCCTCCCTCCCATTCTTCCCCCTCTTTCCTTCCCCCACCACCCCCTTTCTTTCTTTGCCTTTTCTATACACAGATTCATATGCTCACCCACCCTAGATTGGGACACCAGAGGACAAACAACAACCAGTGGTGTAGCGCCCCACTTAAGTCAGGAAAGTTTGAAGATCAATTTGATTGTTAGAATTTGGGACCACAAGAGATCACTATTTATATATAAGGATTGGTGACAGGGATGTAGTAACATCCCACTGTGTGTGTATACAGCACAGTCGCCTATTACCCACAGGGAACAACCTAGTGAATTCTGTCATTCTAAATTCTTTTATGAATTTATGATTTAACTTCTACAAATATTTATGAGATAGCTGTTAGAGCAGCTAGGTACTTTATGCCCTAAACAGAGAATATTGTAGGGAGGTCCTACCCCATGTCTACCACCACCAGCAAGACCAAGCTGAGCCCCGTTCTGTCCAGTGTTACATCACTCATTGAGCACTCTCCGCTCTCTTATCTGCGCAGCTTGGCTGTCTCAGACCCAGTTGAGGGCCCCTCATTGACCTTCCTCAGTGTTTCTAACCTAGTAGTTAGAAATGGTCTCTAACCTGCTTCCTTAGTTTTTAACATTCTACTGACACAGTTGATTTTNCCGTAACAATCTGATAAAGAGCGATCTAGTCTAGTCCAAAGTGTTCATGTGCTGAGGTAAGAGACCTGATCAAAGGCTAACATGGGCGTGATAGGCTAGAGCCTCTAACTGAAGTCCTGAGACTACTTCCCATTGTCAGTGTTTCATTGTGGGATCTGTTGGGCATCAAACGATTCCTCTTCTGTGGACTTGTAGGACAAAGCAAGTCAGGAGAAAGCCAAATAAATCTGTCATGTCTTACCTTTCAGGATCCCCCTTAGGTTCAAAAATAAGTAAAAGTGGAAAATGGCTACTTTTTAAAGTGCCTACCCACCCCCTACCCCTCACCCCCCAAATTTGGAAAGAAATGATTCAGAGTGAATAAAGATCTCAGGAATCCTGGGCTTGGGCTTTTGTTTTCCTTCTTCATGTCTCTTCTCAGCAGGTAGAAAGCACATGCCAAGCACAGACTGTCAGGAGAATGGAGTGCTGGTACTCTGTGAAGCCTCCTTTGTTCTGTGCTCTGGCTCTGGAGCTGGCAGTGGAGGTTGGAAAGCACCTGCTTTGCAGAGGACCGCGGTGCCTGTGACTGTGTCAGAGACACTTGGTTCCACCTCAAGGGCTTCTCCACTGGAGGAGTGATGACATTTGTAGTGTCAATTACATCAGTGACTCCAGGGATCAGGAAAGGCCCCCTACTGGCTAGGGAGAGGCCTTACTCGAAGTTTGAGACTTGGGCAGCTACTGAATAGGGTGCCTGTCAGGTGGAAAACTGCCCGCTTGCAGGTGAGCCACAGTTGTGTGCATGAGTGGGTGCACACACACACACACACACACACACACACTTGGCTATACCATCTTCATGCCGTTGACAAGCTTTCTATGTTATTTTAACTTCTTTTTTTTCTCACAAAGCTCTAATTAGGGGGCAATGTGTACAGAGCCAATTGATCTCTTTCTGTCTCTGTCTCTGTCTTCCTCTCTCCCCCCTCCCCCTCCCCCTTCCCTCCTCCCTTCCTTCTTCCCTATCTCTTCTACTTACTTAATTTATAACTTTTGTCTGGAAATAAGGTGAGGTATATTTCATCCCATTTATTTCTGTCCTACTTTGATGGAACACAAGGTTAGGGACAGCACACACCATTATTGAGCTACAGTCCAACCTTACATTTGTATTGCTTTTAGACAGGGTCTTTCTGTGTAGCATGNAACTCAAGAGCTTCCAACATCCAACTTGCTGCTTATTGTCCCAGCATTGTAGGCACAGGTTGCCATGCCTGGCAACCCTGACTTGTGATAGTCCTAATTATGATTGACTGTGAGTAGGTTGGTGGTAAAACAATACACAGAATTATAAGTGATGGATTCAAAATTTGAGTCTTTGATAGACCAATATCTGTCAAAGAGAAGAGTTTTGCAAATAAAACTTNCAATCAAAAGAAAAATACAAATATTACTTCTGTAGTATTCTTCAAGAATATACCTAATTTCTGCTTGTGGGGTTCATTGCCTCATCCCTCTCTGAAGGTCTGTGGGCGGTTAATGGTTACTGTGGGAGAAAAAAATTGATATACCCACAGGTAGACTGCCCATGCTTCTATAACTCATACCTTACTTGGAAGTTGGGAGGCTAGGATGTGGGGAGATGGCTCAGTGTGTAAAGTGTTTGCACAGGGTAAAGACCTGAGTTTGGATCTCCAAGACACATGTAAAAGCTGGGTGCTGTGCTGCACATGTGTGATTTCAGTGCCATGGGCTGAGGCAGAGACAGGAGAATCCAGGAGCTCAACAGCCAGCACTTGTAGCCACTGGTAAGCTCCAAATTAGATGAGAGAACCTGTTTCAACAGATGAAGTGAAGCTCAGTCGAGGAAGGACTCCAGTGTCAACTTCTGATCTCCCTGTACACTTATACACATGTACACCCCAAACTCACACTGTCCAAAACATGTGACACACACACCACACACACACACACACACCAATTTTTTAAAGTTGAAAGGATACACTAATAAACTTGTTTGAACTTAATACTTGACCTATTAAAACTATAAAAGTAATAGGTATATTATAAAGTTTTAAATAATATATAATAGAAATGAGAATTTTCTTATTGAGTTATGCTTTCTGTCCTCATTTTCTCTTCTTTGTAGAATTTAGGTAGAAAGAATATAGGGGTTTTAGTTCCACATCTATGGATATATATACTGTGTAACAAATAGAATAATATCATTGTATATGGCTTTTTATAGCGTACCTCCTCTACCCCTGTCTTTGATAATGCCTGGTTTTCGTTAGGCAGATATTTTATCTTACATAATTTTCTGCTTAAAACATTGCATCTTTAAATTGTAGCCTGTTACCCAACCATCAGTGACCTCTGAGGGCTTCCAAGCTGGACACCACTCCATTCCTTTCCTTGGGTTTCTCCCTGTCTTTTGGCCCTTTGGTTCCTTAGGCAGCTTTGTAACTGAGTTTCATGTCCAGGAGTCTGAGGTCTTTACCCTTTATATTGCCTTTCCTTCTTCCCCCTAAATTGCTACTTCCCAGCTTAACTATCTGGGTCCAACTGTAAGGACATTTAGGTTGAAGTCTCTAAGTACTGTAAGGACATTTAGGTTGAAGTCTCTAAGTACTGTAAGGACATTTAGGTTGAAGTCTCTAAGTGAGAAAACCAGTATTTAAATTCTGTGACTTCCTGTTGTTTTTAGTTGTTACTTTGCACAAGGGGCATAGAATTTGCCTTTCTGTGTTGGCAACATGGCTGTTACATAGTGGAGAGTTATGCCAGTGTGCTGGCCCCATCCTCTGAAGCTAATTTTGTGTTTTCAAACTCTGATCCAAATGCTTAGGCTCCTAGCAGGGGGCTAATAAGTAAGCCATGGAGAAGCCACAAAGGTGCCTGCTAGTGATTGTAGTTTATCATTAGGCTAGAAAGGGTGGCTGGGAGCAGGTGACCAAACAATTTACTGAAATGCATTATGCTAGCTTGGTTAATAGCATACATTAAACAATAAATTATCTGGATTTTGTGCGCACTTTGATGAGAAAGTCATTACAGCCTCATTGGATGATGACATGTTTCAATATAGAAACTTAAGATTCAGGGTTTGGGGGACTGAAGTTACGAAAATAATGACAATGAAGAAGAGAAAGTATTAAGCGAAGGTTAACTATGGAAAACACCCTTTGGGTCTCCAGTTTATACATTCCAAAGGCTGTGTGTGCTGTAGAATTAATAGGTAAGTGCTGTGCAGTTCAAAGGCATATTCTTGAACAGAAGGCTCCCATAATCACTCAAAGTACAGTAAATGTCCTCCTCATTCTTTGGGTTTACTTGGAACATGATTAGCTCCTTGCACAATGGAGTGTTCAGTCTGAAATGCTGTCAGGAGTCATTAATGANACTATGGCTTCCTGAGGTCTTCNTTGTTAAACTGGGGACTTTTTATTTCATGAAGTCATTTTCTCTAGTTGTGAACAATTGTTGCTCATANTCTGCAATCTATCTCCCACACTCACTACACACTTAGCATTTTCAGTTTTAGTGGTCGAACCACATGTGAACACTGAGGAATTTGCCATATCCTGTTGAAAAAGATGTTGTTTTCAGGAGACTAGAGAAGCCTATTGAGTGGTTTCTGTTTTTTCTGGAGAGCCTTTCTAATGGGGCAGTCATGGTGGACAAGAGACGATTCCGTTCATCTGATGCTCTATGTTCTCATTACCTGTTGATTGCTGAGGCACAGCAAGGAGGTAAAGGGCAAACATTGAGTCCGTTGGTAACATTTCTATTTTGATTAGGACTTGACTTTCTCCACATGTTTGTAAAACACAGTGCAGTTCTCCTACAACTTTGGAACGTGTTTAGGGAGTGTTTTAATGGACTGCAGCAGCTTTTAGAAACATCAGACAGCACAGTTTAACTGGTATGTCTTATCTGTAAGGCCACTGAATTCCNTATAGTTGTGGAAAATCTAGTTGAGGATTCAGAAAACTAAAATGGCTTTATCTAAGGTGAACTCATCATCGATAAATTCTGTGCAACTAAACTCTCTCTTGATAGAAAATGAATCAAAGTCCTCAAAGATCACTGGCAGTGTAAGCACTAGGACTTCCATGTCCTTCACTTTGTGTGCCGAATAGAAACCTTGAGACTTCATGGGTTACATGACACACACTCATAGAGGGACATTTTCNGTTTGTCAGCAATTTTACGTCTTGTTTTACGTAGTGTTTCCCCAATGTTTTCTGGGTTTTAGCAAAATGCTAGTTTTGTTGTTGTTGTTACATTTATTCCTGTTTGGTTTTTTATTTCTTTGCTTCTTTGTTCATTACTGTTGTTACAGGGAATTGAACCAGGCTCTCACCCATATACAACCATATACAATTAAACAATAAATTTATTAAACAATAAATNATCTTGATTTTCTGTGCACTTTGATGCACCTATGACCTTTACTCTCAATCCCAGTTTTACACCTTGACACCCCTTAAACAGAATTATGCTCCTATTTTTACTTGAGGTTTACAAATTGATCCTGTATCATGAAAACGTAGTCTTTATTAACTCCTTATTTCTGTGGGTTCCTTAGGGTTTTCTGTGTGTGTTCTGTCTTCTGCAAGACCCACCACTTACCTTTTGCCTTCCTGTTCTGGATCCTTTACATTTTTACTCCCTAATCACCCTTGCTGAAACATACAGCGCAGTGATGAATGGATGTGGGAACACTGGACATCTTTGTCTTCTAATGTATTTGGGGTATATTTTCTTCCACTGTTCAGGCACAAAGATACCTCGAATCATATGGGCCCAGTGTGTGTCTATGATCTTAGATGGTGCTTTTGTAAGATANGAGAGTAAGCAAGTTAAAATTCACTCTCTGAAAGGCTGCTCCTACTGTAGCTCGTGGTCCTTACATGGAGTGTGGAGTGGAAGGGCTGCTTCTGTTGCTAGTTTTTCTGTGCGCCTTCACTGTATGACAGTGTGAAAAGAATTATCTGCCTCTGCCTCCATTAATAGAGCTGTCATATCTGGCAAGCTAATAAGGGTGTTTTCATTCATTTATTCATCACCGATACCCAGCATAATTCATGTTTTAAAGAAATAAATAAGAAGAAACTTAGCCTATTTGCTAGAAGCAAAGTAGCAATTAAGTTGATAAATGTGAAATTTGTTTAGAATGTTTATCTCTATCCTTTCCCAGGATTCCTGTCCTAAGATGTATCTGTAAATGGCTTTGAGCCTTNGGAGAGGATCTGAAGCCATGGAATATGAGTGATTACATAGAATTTAGACAAGAGTCTTGACACATGAAAGAGGACACTGAGAAAAATAAAGTGACAGTGCTTGCAACTATTTGCCCTCAGGACATGGTCACATTCAGAATGNTCCCCAATGTAGGCATTGTTGTTAACGTAGGAAATAATAGGTTTTATTAAGANGTTTCATGCAGGAATCGTACTTTGATATTCACATCTCCCATACCCTTTCTTGTCCTCTGTCCCCTGTCCTTAGTTCCTTCCTACCCTTCAGATAGCATCACATTATTAAATTGGCACATGATATTTTTCTAGATGGTACTTTGAATTGTCACAAACAAGTTTATGANCATAATGTTGAATTGTCACACNTAAGTTTGTGATCATAAAAGCAGTGACTATGCTTGCCATGACTAGATTCATTTCATGTACNTGACACTCTTCTTACCCCTGCTTACACATACCCACCTCCCTGTACCACCGCCAGTGTGCAGANGTGAAAACTCGTCTCCCCTTCCCCTTCTGGGGTTTCTTTTCATTGTCTTAGTTCCTCAAGAGTGTGAGTGTCAGAGCCCTCCAGATGTCAATATCAGTTACAACTAAAAGAATTGCAGACATTCCCAAATACCCTAATGGAGGGATGTATATGTGGCAGTCACACTTGGTATTGGTGCAGAATTATAAGGTCTACATTAGGAATATATTAATGCCTTTTCAGCTTTAAGTGTCTAAGAATAGGTACCAGTTTGAATGAGAAAGCCTAGGCCTTAGCAGTAATGTACCTGGCTTCTAAAATTATTTATACAGTATATTTTATTAATCCATTTCTCTTAAGACTCATGAAAGGACAGTAATTCATAGCACATGGCAGTATGGAGCTTAAGGAGTTTAAGGTGCAGTATAATAGTATAGTAGGTGGTTTAGATTTTTTATGTTTCTTTCAGAAATTTTTGTGTAAACATTCTGAACATTGCAGAAGCTTCTTGAAAATACCTGTTTATTTCAGGCTGTGAGTCATTGCTCATGCTCTCCCTGCACAAAAAGCATAGCCGCACCTAGGCACTGCCCAATCCCCACACATACGTGGGACAGAGTTGCTGCCCTCTCCCTTGGAGCCTTATGCAGGGAGTGAAAGCATGTGGGCAGGTGCTCCACATCTGACTAACTCTCCGAACGCACCAGCATGGAAGGCGTTTCCTCTGCTCAAGAAAGTGCATGCCAAACCTTTCATTTCCTGGGAACATAATCTGGGAACAGTTTGCAAATGGAAAAATGATTTGGCATTTGGGTCCTAGTTAAAAAGCATCTGGGTAACTCATAAATTGGGGGTCAGTCAACTGTGTGTGCTGTTCACACAATGCCAGTGACTAGCTGGAAAGTTCTTTCCTCAACTGAGTGCCTTGCTCAGATGGAGTGCTTTCTAAAAGGCTGGCTTTGCTAAATTGGTTTATCATCTATTTTCAGAAGGCCGAATGTCCTAGAAAGTGTATGGTTCTGATATGACATTTTGAAATTACATCATTGCGNTTAACTGGGCACTTACTCATAATGANGTGAGGGAGATGAGTCTTCATCTTGGAGATGAGGATTTGGTTTGGTTCAGTCTTGGTGGAATATTTGGCAAGTAAGGATTTGGAAACTGTGCTAAATTATGGTCTGTATTTTTAGGAAAAAGTTGAGCATATTTTCATGAATGTCAGAAGTGGTGTCTTAAGTTTTGAATGTTAACAGNTTACACCCCATGCATACTATTTTAGTTCATGCAGTGTTCCTGTTTGGATTCAGTGCAGTCTGGGTTTAGGTCTGTCAGAACCCCTGTGACACTCCTTTGTAAATTGCCTCTTAACTTGTGTGTTCCAAGCAGTTGTCATCTGGTTCTGGAAGAAGCTAGACACATAAATGGATTTG
>LZPO01108231.1:32947-43535 GCA_001675575.1 Neotoma lepida | reverse complement strand
TCTGGGTCTCTGGGGGCGTCTGCCAGGATATGATAGAACCCCGAGTCTGGGGGTCTAACACAGACACCAAGAGTGGTTTTCCTTGCTGATAAGGATTAAAGTTGGTTTCCAGGTCACTGGGGTATTTTAATTAGAAACTATACAGTGAGGCATGTGACATATGCCTTTAATCCCAATACCCGGAGGCAGAGGCATTGCTATAANTTCAAGGCCAACCTGATCTACACAGTGAGTTCTGGGTCAGTCAGTGCTACATGGTGAGACACTGCCTTACACAAAGGAAAGTACACAGATTGTGAGGGAGTCCAGTCAGTCCTGCACTTCCCTGAGGACCCGAGTTTGATACCTTACATCCACATTAAAAAGCCTTGGTGGTTTGTGCTCCTGTAATCCCAGCAATGGGGGGACAGGGGGAACTGGGGGCGTCTGCAGCACTCCCTGGCCAGCTAGTCTCACCTAATTCTCAAGCCCAGGTCCCAGTGAGAGACTGCCTCAAAAACTAAGGAAGAAGGCTTTGGAGGAACAATGCCTAAGGTTGACCTCTGGCCTCCACATGTGCTCACAGCAGCATGGACACAAACACATGAAGTATAGGTGTCAAGTTCAAAGGGTTTAGCCGGTATATTTTTCATGGTGCAGTATCTCTCTTAGTGTGTGAAGGTGACCTCACTACTTGTTTCCTTTCCTTTTTTTTCTTAGATCCCCTTTTATCNGTAGATATTCACTACTAGCATGTTGCTTTACCTGATGCCTCGTATGTTCTCAATCGTAATGTCTTAGTTCACATTGCATTTAGAACCATCTTCTGAGATCTGTCTGAATTGCCTTAGTTTTGCTCAGTACCTTTGATTACTATGTAATATTCCCTATACTCATCCACTTTTCCCATTGTGTTTCACTGTCCCACAATAAACAGTTCTTGGATATCTGCATCTGTTGCTTCCGCACACAGTGTCGTGTGAGCATTTTTATACTTAATACCTTCTGGACCTTTGTATACAAAGGCATTTGACTAGGAGAGTGTGTGTACATGTATGTGAGTGTGTATGTGAGTGTATGACTGTGTGTGAATGTATGTGTATGTGTGTGTACACATGTGTGTGTCTGTACATTAATGTGCACCACCAAGTATCCATATATTTATCCAAAAGTACATTTCTTAAATTTTTATTGAATTACTGAATTTTACAAATTTACTGAATTGGGTTATTAGCTGGTGAATTTCAACACAATCTGCTGTTCCTACTTGCTAGAGTGACTGAACAGTCTTTCTCCAGCATTACCAATTCACCTTGCTTNGCATCCTGGTTTTGGAAGAACCAGTGGGTATATCATGGGCATGCAGTGCTCCACCTTTCTTGTCTCTGGGTTTAGGCTCAGCATCATTTTATACCTCTATCATTTTGTGCTGCTCTGAATAACTTCTTTTGTTTCTAGTTTAAATATTTCTTTTCTTGTACCTGTATTTTCTTAACCAGATCGGTGAGGTTGTGGGTGAAGACCATCGTGGTGCTTGGTGCAGACTTTGGCCCATGAGGTTCCCTGTGAGATCACATACATCTTCTTTTGGCTGGGTCTTTCCTGTGTTCTTGCCCTTGTTCCTTACTTCCTTTTCCCCCATCAGCACCGGCATTCCTGAGGGGCAGCCAGGCACACACTTCTCAAGCCCTGTGGGAATCACTGGCTAATTTAAACTGCCAATAGCTTCCAGGTCTGAACCTCTTGGGGGGTCTCGGGCTCTTCCACCAGGATGGCACTCTTGACTTTGAGGTACCCTGTTGCAGCTGCTTCTCAGAGTGTGGCCTTCACTCCTCCTGCTGCCTTCTCTCCACGTTCCCCAGCATCTTCTGCTTTGGTCTCTCTGTGCCCCTCTAGCAATCTCCTTTCCCCTCTTTGAAGTTTTTTCTACACTTCATTTCTGTAAACTAATAATATATTATTTCTTTAAAGATAAAAGGGAGTGGAGAGGTGAGGCATTTNCCTTGTGGACTGCAGGAGCTAGTATCCTGTCCCTTTGTTGTTTCCTATTGCTTCCTAGTAGTTACTTCGCCTCTCCCTGTGATAAAACACTCTGACAAAGCAACTTAAGGAAGGAAGGAGGGCTTATTTAGGCTCANAGTTCAAGGATACAGTCCACATGGCCAGGGAGTAAAGGCATCAGGAGCATGAAGCAGCTGTCATACTGTGTCCACAGTACAAGAAAAGACAGTCTCATGCTCAGCTGGCTTTCTCCTTTCACAGTCTAGGACCAAAGCCTAGAGAANTGTGCTGTTGACTGTGAGGAGGAGGCCTCCCAAGCTCATTAACTTAAGCAATGAAATCCCTCCCAGGCCTGCCCAGAGGTCACCTGAATCTAGNCACCTCNAAAGTGTTCCAAGGGACTTTGTCCCATGGGCATTTGGAGATCCGGTCAAGTTATAGGTCAGATTAACCATTAAATATCCTGAGTATGCAGCTAGGCACTGGAGTCCAAGTGTTGATGTATTACAAAGTATTTATTTTAGCACTTTGCTTTCCTGTGTAAGCTTTAGACCAGTGTATTCAGTGGACCTGCTTTTTACATTTAGTATATAATATATAAATACATTTCACTACACTTTTCTGGGTTGAATATATGTGTGTGTATTAAATATATGTATCTTTCTGTTAAAATTGCCTATGAGTTTATTTTTAATAGAATGTGTTGTCCATGTCTTTAGCAAAAATGCCATTGTGTACTACTGTGCTTTGTCATGGTTTGTCTAATTGTTTTCCTATATTGAATCATTGTTTTCAATTTCATTATTTTTTAATGAAACATAATAATTTTTGGTCTTAATGACCCCCCCGCCACACACACACCTGGTTATTTCTTTGAAATTACTGCTATTGAACAGTTCTTATTAAAGGCTGCTGGATCATTTAGGAAGATTGAAGCTCGCTTCGTGGCTGGCAGTGTACACCTGTTTATCTTGGGCCCCATTGAAATTGGGTTTTATAATTTCATTGTGTTTTAGTAGCCCTGAAGTATAACTTTAAATTCTTCCAATTTGCGTTTCTTTCACTGCAGGAAAATCTGTGCGTTTTTCACCAGAGTGATTTCCACCCTTGATTTCCTCTTTTGTGCATGTGCTCTTTGATGCTCTGCTTGAATAATCAGATCTTTCTTTATGTGAGCGCTAGGAAAGCAGGGAGTCAGAGTCTTGCCTGGCCCTGCATGGTTTTGTTTTTTGTAGTATTTTTGGGGCCTCACAGAAGGATCTTCTTAAAGTATTCTTTGATTCTCTGAGAAAGTGTGTAGCCATCAGGAATCAGCGTTGGAAATCTTGCTTCTTTAGAAGTTGGAGTGTGGCCCTTCACTTTTCTCATGCCAAAGTAATATGAGCACAGTAGTAATGGTGTCCATCCTTTGCCTAAGCAGCATTGTGTTGAACTGTTCACATGGGGGTGTGTGTTCTTGGTTCCCCTTTAAATGTAAGAACTATTTATGCAGATCATTTAGCATTTTCTTACTGACTCAGAAGGCAGAGCTTTGCTTAAGCCTTAATTACCCTCTAATGTAAATGGGGGAAAAAAAGGAAAGGAAGAGAAAAAATTCCATCAGAGTTTGTCATTATGATTGATTCCTGTGTGTAGAAGGCTGGAAATCTTTTCCAGAACTTTCATGGCTGTTTTTTGATCTCTTGCTTTTTTGTTTGATAGACTTGAATAATCTGCATAGTTTTGATATTGAATTCCCCTTATTCTTGTCAATTGGGAGCTAGATTTGGGAGCTTGGTATTTCTTTATTCTCTGTGCAGTTCGGGGTTTCTTCTGAAGCATTTAAAGTATGTAAAGCCTAGAAGCATTTCAAGAGGAGTTTGATATGGGTATTTTCATTTGCTGGGAGGCAATGGACTGCCTGGGTGTGAATCAAGTCAAAGTTTGATGTTCAGGTTTGAAGTTGTTTATATATATAAAATTAATGGGAACTTTTTCATATGAAGGGATATAGTGGTCTCCTGGGCAAGGTTTTCACTGTGTAAGAGCACCAGCTATGGTTGCACTTGGTCGCTGCTTCCCTGAGCAAGGACCACTTTGCTCAAATCCATTAGAACTCTGACTTCTTAGCCATTCTATGGATGTGTGACTTTAGCTGTCACTCATGGCTTTCCAGGTCTTAGGTTTCTATGTGAATTTTCTTTTCCTTCATTTGTTATCTTGCCTCTGTGGTTTTCCCTAAGGGATATTTGGAAACCTGTGGAGAGTTTATTGCATCAGTTTATTAGCTTTGTCTGTATTACTCATTCTGGTCAACCTAAGTGAGGTACTCGGTTGTATTACTCTCTGAAGGAGAGAGCTTCCCTGCTTGAGTTCTTCGTGCAGCTTTCTCCTCACCTGTGTGCATGTCTAGTCTGACAAAGCTCTGTAAGTGGAGAGGCATGGTCTTCGAGAACAGCTCCACTCAGGGATCAGTAGAGGTTTGTGAAAGAGCCCTCTTTTGTGTCTCCTTTAGCAAAGGACGACGTGCCCTCTTTCAGCCTAATTGAGTGTGTTTCAGAATGGGCTTACAAAGAAGACTCAGGTTTATTTCCCATCTGAATGGAAACCGTTGGCCATAGAATTGCTTTATTCATCCATGTCTCTTCAGTAGTCCTGGCTTGAATGGAGTAAGACTTCAGGCNCATATTCCTATAATTGCCTCCATCAAAAGTCAGCTCAGGGTCAGAAGAAAGTTACCACTGGTTCCAATCCTTTCACTTTTTTTGACCCATTTTTTTCCTGTGTTGGAAAGGACTCATTTTACCTGATTTACCATTCTGCATTGTGACTCCACGTTGGTTGCTAGAGTAAGATAACGAAGTTCACTGGTGTTCTCTGGCTGGCTGTCTTTCTTCAAGACCTTATATCTCCTTGGGAGATTTTACATTTCTGCTGCCTGCTCATTTTCTCAGAGAAATGCTCTGGGAACTCAGCTGGATTTGATAGCTCCTTCCCATCTGGTAGTCATCACTGGCTGCTTCTCTCTCCTGCTATGAATACAGCAGTGTGGGCAGCAGTGAGCTGCCCATCTCCCTGTCTTCATGTTCCAGGTTTAAGCATCTGAAACTATTCATAAATTAGTCAGCATGGTCTTTATGAATAAGAATGTTCTGAAATGACTTCAGTTTTGTCTTCTTTAGAGTCAAATGTCTGCTCAGCTTCTTTAGCTCGGGTTCCTCCCTTGCTTATGACNAGGAAGTAAAACAGGGTCATAAAGAGAAGGTGGCTATGGAAACCTGATCAAAGATGGCTGCCCCTCAGCAGGAAGCTGAGTGCTGGCAGGGAAGACCACGTGGGAGTCTTTGTGGCAGTGTATTTACTGTTTCCCCCAAACATTAACACATTGTTTGGGTCCCCCAGAGTGAACTCTGAAGTGGGCAAGGTTTTTGAAAATCAGTTTAAGATAACCAGCTCTGTGGATTCTCTCTTCCCTGTGTCACAGTCACCCACATTCCAGTTCTGCATTTTCTGACCATTTCAGGACATTGATCCCCTTCTCCTCTGTTAAGTGAGTGTGGCAGTGGCGGAGGAGGGAGCTGAGATCCTGATTAATGTGCAAGTGTTCATGTGTCTTTACTGTTTTTAGCCGGAGACGGCTTGGAGTTGGAGAAGGCGTTGTTGTTCTACATTAAAGATGTGAAGTGCATCTCACTGACAGCGTCTTTCTTGTCATAGTCCTCTTATTCCATGGTCTGTTTCTAGAGAACACTGCTGCTTCAGAAGCTGCAGTTGGGGACTCTGTGGAATGAGGCCTTAGAGGGACGTGCTTCCCTTGAGGGTCAGCTGAGGTCTAAGAAGTGTGGGTGTTTTTCAGATACCCGTGTAAATGGAGATGAAGTCCTCTCCAAGATCACAGCACAGTAGGAGGTTATGTTGGAGGCTGGCAGACATTACATTATTGCTGGATTTAAAGTCAGATGCTCAAGGCCAGGCAGGGTGGTGCACACCTTAAATCCCAGCACTGGGGAGGGAGGCAGAGGCAGCTGGACCTCTGTGAGTTNAAGGCTAACCTGGTCTACATAGCCAGTTCCAGGCCAGCGAGAGCTACCTAATGAGACCTGCCTTAAACAAACAAAGTCACATGCTTGCATTGGAACAAGGGTTTTCACAAATAAGGTTAGGGATGTAAGAAAGCTAGCATTGCTTTTAGAACTCGTAGCCATATTGTATCCAGTTTGAAGCTACAGTTTATAGTTCCATACCTAATTGTAGCTNGTNCCTAAGTAATGTGACAGGGCCTGTATGACATAGGACATAAGAGAGAGAGAGTAGTTGAGGAGGCCAGTCAACTGTTGGTTCTTTTGAGGGGAAAGCATACAGAAGACTATTAAGTCATATTTGGCTACTGTGACACCTTAATCCCTCAACCCAAATGGAATCAGAATTGTTAGCTTCTGGAGAAGCTTAATTTACCCTTTTGTCAGGAAGCTGTTAGAATGTTCTCTTGTGACATTAAAAGTATTAAAAGTTGGATATATGTATTTCTTTGTTGGTCTTTGCAAATAGAGTTTTTTACAGGACTCCAGGCTTATTTTGGGCTGTATATACAAAGCCATAATATTTAGTGAAAATATAATTTCAGTCAGATAAAAGGNCAGTGCTACCAAAAGTCATCTTAGTAACCAGTTTATCATAGCTGCTAGTNAACTTTGAAAATCATAATTTCAATAGGGCTTGGCACTCATGAGTCTTGGAAACCTCTCTCCCCCATATGTTGAGGCTGGATGGCGGCGGCTGCTTTATTTCCTTTAAAAACTTTTTTTGGAAGAAAACTTAATTGTTATTGTTAATTATGTCTACTCTTATTCCATTCATTATCAATTTTTAATTTCTAATATGTCTTGACCCCTAATGTTGTACAAAATCCCTCCACAGTACTCAGCCTTCATCCTAGAGGATACCTGAACGTACAGACAGCAATGAACTCCCTGACTACTATAGTTTGTGCTTACAAACCTATAATTAACATCTATAATAATAAAATAATAATATATATAATATATTCTATTATATATTATATACTATATATTATTATGTATAATATATACTATAATAATATAAAATAATAGATACATATAATATAGTAAAGCTGCTTTCGTCTTGTGCTTTGGGTCACGTCTGAGAAATCCAAGGGCTACTTGGATATAAGCACTGTCATACTGTGACAGTGGAATAGCCTCGACTGTGCTTGGGACTAACAGGTAGCAGATNCATCATGGGGACATGGGATGAAGGCAGGATTCCTGTATGGTAGAATAGAGAGGGATANGTGAGATTTCATTGTGCTGGTCCAAATAGCACTTAACCTACACTAATGTATTGTTTCTCTTTTTGAATGCTCGTGTAATGTTTTCAAGGTNTGCTCGACACACAGGAGCTAGAACATTGGAAAGCAAGTCTGAGGAGAAGAGCTCCTGTGTAAACTCACTTCTGCCAGCCATGCAACACAGGCACTATTATCACATCCATATTTACAGTGATGTGTGTGAGCTGCAGGGATATTAAATAGGAGGCCTTGGAGTTAGCTAACTGGTGTGTGTGTGTGATGTGTGTGTGTGTGATGTGTGTGTGTGATATGTGTGTGTGTATGTGTGTGTGTGTATGTGTGTGTGTGTCTGTATGTGTGTGTATGTGTGTGTGTATATATGTGTGTGTATGTATGTGTGTGTATGTGTGGATGCATGTGTGGATGTGTGATGTGTGTGTGATGCATTCTGATTATATTCACCTCCCAATTACCCTTCCTTACTTTCCACCCACTCTGCTCCCTTCTTCTCAGTCTCGTTTCTGCTTTGATGTCTTTTTTAATGACCCCCCCTCCCCGAATTTAATTAGGGATCTGAGGCTCTTTCCTTTAAATGCATGTGTATTGTCTATATAGGCAACAGCTATGCCAGCATGGAGGCCAACAGACAACCTTCAATGTCATTTTCAGAAAGGCTCTTCATGTCCTTTGAGACAGGGTCTCTTACTGGCCTCAGGCTCACCAAGTAGAGCAGACTGACTGACCATCCAGTCCCTGGGATCCTTATGTCCTCGGCTCGGGAATTATATGTGCCACCATGCACAGAGTGTTTAATGTGTGTTCTGGGAATCGAGCTTGGGTCCTGTGCTTATAAGGCTGTTTCCCCGCCCCTCAGACCTTGAGCTCCTAGCAACTGTTTATAAAACCATACCTAGCTGNTTCATAGGCGTAAGCATCAGAAAACAGAGAGACTTCTGAGGATGTTGAGCTGTGCCCTTTCTGTGACAAGTTTTGCTTGGGTTCTCAGCTTCTCTTGGGAAGCTTTCAACCTGTCTTTGTCCTGGAGATGTAGGGCTGAGTGCTCTGGAATCAGCTGTGCTTGCTGTTGGCAGATGCATTTTGGGTCAAGGTGGCAGCCGGTTCTTTTTGGGCCTCCTGCAGCTGTTGAGACAATATGAATCTGNGTGGTGGAGNTCTGCCAAGTTCGACTCTCTGCTCCTCATTATGCTTTGGAACTCAGTTTCCACAGCCCCCTTGCCCTGCAGTGGCTCACATCAGTGCATTGCTATGTCGAGCTGAATAATTCGCAGCATTTAGCACTTAAATTGGCTCATTGCAGACAATCCAATTAGAATAAAGTCTATTATCGTTTTGGTACCTTGGAATGAAATGGAGTGTTTAAGCGATGAACATGCCACGTTGCCTGGCAGTTGCTTCTTGTCTAACTCTTCCTTGTCTTGCAGGTTCTCTGCATCTTGCTAAAATGACACCCTGCCATAGTGTGAGTCATGCATGAAGTTTGGTGGCACACCTTTCTCNTACAGACATTGTATCTGCAAGCTCCTTGGCGTTAAACAGATAGCTCTGAAATCATAGTACTTGTCCTGCTAAAAAGGGACATCTCATTGAAGTTGCTTTTCAGGTGGAAGTCAAGAATCCAAGTTGGCATTGTTAAGGAGGGTAGTAGGTTAGTAATGATAGACCATGGAGCTTAGAGCTGGGTCACATAGAATGGGGCAGAAAGAGCAATTTATAGCGATCTTGTATTACCAGTAGAGAGACCATCCAAGGGACATACTGAGCTGAAAGTTCTGGATTATGGCCAGGTCAGAAGAATGGAAGTTCTGGGATCACTGTGGAGGGGAAATATTTGTCGGAGACTAACTCAGAAAGAAATTGCTATCACGTGTGAACTGTGACTGATGGATAACTCAAAACATACATACATTCAGACCCATCACACTTTTCCATAAGTGAGAAAATTCTCCTTGTTGAATGGAATGGACAGTGGATACCATGGTGATTATATGCGTGTGCACATGTATGTGTTTGTAATTCTCCTATGGTGCAACATGGTACATGCAAATGCCACCAGGTACTGGCATCATCAACCATGGACTTGATATTAAGCACAATTCTTTCCTAGTTATATGACCTCAAGGGCCATCCATTCCTCTATTACTTGTATTTGTCGTTGAAAATGAGTACACTCTTTATTCACCTGTAGAGACAGTATTGAGGAGTAAGTAGGAAGCAGTTTGTAAAAGCTACTTGCGTTCAGTAAAATCCATACATTTGGTTTCTTTTGTTTCAATCATACACTTAGAAAGCTCAGGGACAAGTCAGGTGCTCCTTTACCCCCTTAAGATTTTACAAGGCTGACTTGGAATCAGAAGCTGTGAATGGGCTTCGAGCGGGGCGAGGGTGCTTCTGCCATCCATTGAATGGAGCTGTGATTTAGGCCTGTCACTCTACCTCTCCTTCCTTTTTGTTTAAGATACATTTTATATTGCTGGCCAATTTCTCCTCATTGATTTATTTTACACAGTGAATCACAAAGGCTACCTCATTTCCCGGGAAACCGTAGTTCTGTAAATACCCTTTTATCCTTCTGTAAATGCCATTAATGGCTTCTCAAGTAGTTATGAGGATGGACTGGGAAGTCTGTGCAGTCTCTTGCCACACAATNGCAGTAGGTGATTTGGCTTTGAATGCGAGTTCTCATNTCACATGATCCCAAAGGTTAGGGCACTGGCACTGTAATGGTTCAGGTGTGAAGTGAGAGAATTGGAGCCCACTGCAGTTCTATTGGGATCCCGGTGGTCTAGCTGCAGAGGTGGCATTTTTATGCGGAGAATACCCATTCAGCATTCACTCTTTTCCTGGTTTATTGCAAGCTGAAGGATGATTCAGGTACAGGTACAGATAAATGGTTAGTCTTTTCCAGTTGAGTAAGGCAATGCTTAGGGCATATGTAGGGGCGTAGANGCTTGGGGCATATGTAGGGGGATAGCTTCCCAATGTAGAGGTGAGGCAGAAGTAGCAGTATATTTAGAGAATGGTTCAGCATGTTCTGCAATAGAAAGCCGGTTAGAAATCCAGATAGTGTCTAGGTGGTCGCCTGAAATGTGCTCATGTCTTTGCTTCAGGCAGGAACCTGGGTCTGAATAGCTGTGTTTCTTCTACACAAAGCTATGTCTCCTGTGTGATGACAGCCATGTATGGGAGAGGTCCTAATCCACAGCCGTTGTAGGACAGCAGGAGGGGGGGGGGCATCTCTGGCATCTGAGGAAGAAGAAGTTGGGTAAATGGCAATGGTTCCCAGCTGGGCTGTTCTGTTCC
>LZPO01108230.1:39691-84807 GCA_001675575.1 Neotoma lepida | reverse complement strand
TTTTTTTTTTCTTTTGCATTGTGTACTTCATGTGCTGGTTTTATTTATGTAAACTACTTATAACATATTATTTCTGGAATTAAAAATAATCGTGATTAATAAAGAGGATACATTTCAGTGGCAGTACACTTGCCTAGCATGCATGAGGCCATGGGTTAGTCNCCAGTAATGAAAAAAAATCANCATTAATAAAGCAAAATATCTTGTTACATTCAGTTTAAGAGTATTNTCCACATGGAATTTTTTAGCTTTTCAAATCTAGGATTAGAGAGAAGATCTTTTCCTATAGTAATTTTGTAAAAGAAGCATATGAAAAACTAGTTAGAAAGAGAGAAGTATTATTTTTGGCATATATGTTTTACTTAATAAATAGAAATATTGGTTTTTCTTGAAGGAATTCATAGTGGTTATTTTTGGAAATACACTCAGGTGAAAGTAGAACAAACTTATTGGAATAATTGCAATAATTTTTCTGCATGCTTTATAGAAACATCTTCAATTTTCATTTTAAGATAAAAATTCAAGATATTAAAAATTTCTTCTGCCCAGTGAACCTCAGAGCCTTCAGGGCAGTCTACATACAACACAGCAATAGGTAGCTTTTGTGATCTGTCACTCAGTCACTTCTAATCAAGTATTTATTTCCTGTGTAGTAGGCTGTATTCTACATGTGTTTATTGCTAAAGTCATATCTGCTTTTATAATCTTTCATTTTTAATTTGAGATAGCATCTTATCTAGACCAGACTGTCCTTGAACTCTTAAGGAGGGCTTTGAATTCCTGATCCTCCTGCCTCCACTTCCCATAGATTACAGGCTTGCACTACCATACTTGGTTTATAATCTCTTTGTGAGTTTGTATATGTGTATGTGTGTATGTGTGTTTGTGTGTGTGTATGTATGTATGTATGCACGTGTGTGTATATGTTTATGTATGCATGTATGTGTGTTTGTATACATGCCTGTCATGTGTGGAGGCCAAAAGAAGATGGCATGTGTCCTGTCATATAAGTTTCTGCCTTGCCCTGTAGTAGAATATTTTAAGGTGTATTACTTTGTTCATGTTGTATTTGTTTAACTCTGTGAAGCTGTGTTACTGTGCCTGTGTAAAACACCTGATAATCTACTAAAGAACTGAACTGATGGAGATATTGTTCTGTATGCTGTGAATATGTGTTGCTCTGATTGATAGATAAATAAAATGCTGACTGGCCAGTAGCCAGGCAGGAAGTATAGGCGGGATAAACAAACAAGGAGAATTCTGGGAAGAGGAAGACTGAGTCAGGAGATGCCAGCTGCCGAGGAAGGAACAACATGCCTGTAGACCGGTAAAGCCACAGAATATGTGGCAAAACATAGATTAATAGAAATAGGCTGAATTTAAGTATAAGAGCTAGTCAGTAATATGCCTGAGCTAATGGCCAAGCAGTTGTAATTAATATAAGCTTTTGAGTGATTAATTTATAAGTGGCTGTGGGACCACTGGGTGGGCTGGACCATGTGGGGCCTGGTGGGACCCAGACAAAACATTCACCTACACTAAACAGCCAGTAGCAAAGCAGGAGAGAGAGACAGGTGGTGCTGGCAGGCAGAGAGTATATATAGAAGGAGAAAACTGGGAAGACAGAGCTAAGATCTAGGAGCCAGAGAAGGAAGAGGACTCCAGGGGTGAGCCACCCAGCTACACAGCAAGCCATGGAGTAAGAAAGTAAAAGTATACAAAAATAGAGAAAAGTAAAAGCTNAGAGGCAAAAGATAGATGGGTTAATTTAAGGAAAGCTGGCTAGAAACTAAGCCAAGCTAAGGCAGGGCATTCATAAGTAATAATAAGCCTCCGTGTGTAATTGGGGGAGGAAAGATTATAGGTGTCAGAAGGGATNAAGGACACCAGGAGAACATGGCCCACTGAATCAACTAAACAGGACTAAAATGGGCTCACAGAGACTGAAGAGGCAAGCACAAGGCCTGTATGGATTTTTACCAGGTCTTCTGCATATATGTTATGGTTGTTAGCTTGGTGTTTTTTGTGGGACTCCTAACAGTGGGAGCAGGTGTGGTTTTAGCCCTTTGGGCTGCTCTTGATACTCTTTTCCTCCTGTTGGGTTGCCTATTCAGCCTTGACCTTGTCTTATTGTACCTTGTTTTTTCTTGTTTGCCTACTGTTTCTTGGAGGCCAGCTCTTTTCTGAAGAGAAAACACAGGGGGAGTGGGCCTGGGAGAGAGGAGAAGAAGTGGAGGGAGGGGAAACTGTGATTGGGGTATACTGTATGTATTTATTTTCAATAAAAAAAGGAAAAAGTAGATCTTCAAGGTTCTTATCATAAAATGTAATTTAGGTCATGGATATATCAATTAGCTTGATTGTGTCAATCATTTCAGTCAATCATCTCTCTCTATCTATCATCTATCTATCTATCTATCTATCTATCTATCTATCTATCTATCTATCATCTATCTATCTATCTATCTATCTATCTATCTATCTATCATCTATCTATCTATCCACCTACTTACCTATCTACCTATCACCTAAGCATTGAACACTCTGAACATACATGATTTGCTTTTAAGCAATGCTACTTCAGCAAGCTGGAACACATGCTCTTCAAACTCACCTTAGATTTTTAGAAGAGGCTAGAAGAATTGGTGTGACACAGAGCATTCATGATGAGTATATGTTGAATTGAATTAGTTGAATTTTGTGTTAGAAACCTTTTGGCATCCTTATTCTCAAAATCAATCTCAGTCTCCACTGATGAGTATAGGCAGTACATATTGTCTGAAGACTGCTGCTTTTTGGAGTACACCCAAGTCTAGAGTTCTACACAGACATTTCATCTGGGGGGAAGCTATTTCAACATTCAAATGGTTTCTGTGCAATTTCAGCTTCATTTCCACCATTCATTAATGAGACAGTGAGAACATTTAAAATGTTAGCTTTATGAAAATTCATACCAGCAAAACCGTAAAAATCACAATGTGTCTTGATTTAAAAATCATATCAAATTATAAGCATTCATTCTATGCCTTTAAAATACTGCCATTCTTAAACATTTTAGTAAAAGAATCTTGTTTTGACTCAGTATGAGAACTGAAGCAAATCAGCCTGCTTTCATTAAGTAAGAGGAAGACATTGTGTAATGAGTTGTTTTCTGAACTTCAGTCTGACCTGGCCTTGCTGCATGTCTGGCACAGCAGTGTTGTGACTGAGCACCCAGGTAATGTGGCACTGTGGTGTCTCTGGATAAGAACATGAACACGCTATTGCTTTGCCTTTCACTTGTTTGTGTTCTCAGAAAAGATTTCTTTAATATCATTTCACTGAAGGACATCTTCTTTTGTCTTGAAAAGTTGTCAGTCTAAGGATCCTAACTGAGTTCCTAACAATGCTTCATGACATCTGGGGGATTCATAGAAAAGTACCAGATGGGTAATGGGTGCAGAGAAATGACACAAATGAGGAAATTAGAAAAGTGTATTTCCCCACAAACTGAACATCTGCTCACAGTGACACATAACAGACTGGATGTGTCATTTTCAAAGACAGATTTCTCTTCCAGCAACTGGGGTCATGGTGCTGTTTTTGAATTGATTTTTATAGAAGATAACTTTATTATACTTTTCAAATTGTGACACAATAGTCATACATATTTATGAAATATGGAATGACAGTTCTGTACATGTATACAACATANAGTGATCAAATCAAGTTAACAAACACTTCCATCTCCTCAAGCAACCATTTCTTATGTGGTGGGACATTTCACACACTTCTTGTTGTGAAATATATCATAGATTGTTGTAGAAAACAGTTGCCTTACTGCTGTGGAAAACTAGAACGCATTCCTTCTGTTTTTCTTTACTTTGGTGCTTTTGTTGTGAATGCTTTCTCTCTTCCCTCCTTGCTAGGGTCCAGTCTCTAGTATAGTCTTTAACTATACTCATCTGTGAGATCAACTTTTTGCTTTCTTATAGAGTGAGAACCTGTGATACTTTTGTTCTGGCCTCTGGTCTTCTCTCACTTTGTATAATGTCTTCAAGTTTATTGACTCAGATCATCTATTGGCTGTTGAGGATTGCACTGCACAAGAGCGGAGGCACCTGTTAAGTAAAATGATATTTATTTCTTTTGGATTGACTGATCGTGAGGCAGTTCCTTTGTATTCTATTTACCACGATGATCATCCTAACTATGAACAGGGTATAAAGGGCGTCTTTCTCAGGATCCTCACCAGCATTTTACTTTGGTCTTTTTGGTAGTAGCCATTCTACCTAGATTGAGGTTATATCTCATAATGTCTCATGTGATTATGACTGTATTTGCCTGATGGTCAATGATGTGGAACATTTGTGTGTGTACTTGTTGGCCACTTGTATGTCTTCTTTTGAGAAATGTCTTTTTAGATTCTTTGCCTATTCTTAAATATATTTCTAAAATGTGGGTTAGCTGAGTTATATAGTCTAGATAGTAGTTCCATGTAATATTAATCTCCCATCTTAACTTACTCTGTTGATTGTGGAGAAGCTTCTTAAATTAGTTTGTTTAAATTTGCTGTTGCTACCTGCACCTTAAGGGTCCTTGCCAAAAAGTCTTTGGCTACACCAGTGTTTTAGAATGTTCCCCTTGTGCTTGGATGCAATAATTTTATAACTTCAGATCTTGATTTAAGTTTTTAAAAAATCTACATTGAGTTTATTTTTGTGTATGGTGTTAGGCAGGGATTTCATTTCATTCTAGTCTTTTTGCATATATCCATATTTACTATGAAGATTTGCTGAAGAGAGCATCCTTCCTTTAACATATCCTATTGTAACATTTATCAAAAATAACTTGGCTTAAAATCATGGACTATTTTCTAGGTTCTCTGTTCTGTCCAGAGAGATCCATGCATCCTCCCTTTGGCCCTCCTTGTTACCTAGCCTCTCTAAGTCTGTGGATTGTAGCATGGTTATCCTTTACTATACAGCTAATATCCACTTATGAGTGAGTACATACCATGTTTGTCTTTCTGGGTCTGAGTTACTTCATTCAGGATGTTTTTTTCTAGTTCCATTCACTTGCCTTCAAATTTCCTGATGTTATTGCTTTTAACAGCCGAGTAATACTCCATTGTGTAAATGTACCACAATTTCTTTATCCATTCTTTGGTTGAGGGGCATCTAGGTTGTTTCCAAATTCTGGCTCTTATAAATAAAGCTGCTATGAACATCCTTTGGGTATATGACATGCTATGATTGAGTATCCTTTGAGTATAAGCTCAAGAGTGGTATAGAGGGGTCTTGAGATAAATTGATGCCCAGTTTTTGAGAAATTGCTATATCAATTTCCAAAGTGGCTGTACAAGTTTGCACTCTCCACCAGCAATGGAGTTTTCCTTTTGCTCCATATCATCTCTAGCAAAAGCTGTCATTTGTGTTTTTGATCTTAGCTATTCTGACAGGTGTTAAGATGGTATCTCGTTTTGATTTGCATTTCCCTGATGGCTAAGGATGTTGAGCATTTCTTTAAGTGTTTCTCTGCCATTTGAAATTCTATTGTGAATTCTCTGTTAAGTCTGTATCCCATTTTTTAATTGGATTATTTAGTTTTTTGATGTTAAGTTTCTTGAGTTCCTTATATATTTTGGAGATCAGCCCTCTGTTGGATATGGGGTTGGTGAAGTTCAAAGAGTTTTGTAATGGAGTAGAATTATTTTTCTACCTCACTTAGGCTCTTCCATTCTTCCTTGATGCAGAGCCCTGTATAGAAGACTTCTGTGCTGTTAGGACTGCTAGTCTGTGAGAAATGGTATTTTCTCCTTGAGTGTCACTTCCTATTCCCTCATCTGCAGATCCATTAGAAATTTTTTTTGGTCCAAGTCTGTGTTTATGCAAACATACACACACACACACACACACACACACACGTTTGTGTGTGTGCAGATGTGTGCAGGATGTGCATGAGTGTGAACCTGGAGAAGCTAGATACTCTGGATCTGGAATTGTAGGTAGTTGTGAACCACTGATGTGCATTCCGTGAACTGAATTCTGGCCCTCAGCAGGAGCAGAATATGTTTTTAAGAGCTGAGCCATCTCTCTATTCCCCTACCATGTTTTCTTTTTAAAAAATGAAAGTTCACTTTGTTCATGGAAATTGAGGAGCTTATACCCATTTACAGCTCTAGGGAAGACAGCTCCTTCTTTTATTCCTTTGTTTCCTCCCCATCTTGCCCAGACCAGGCCTTGGGATCTGGCTTGTGTCTTCTCTAGTTTTGCACTCTGGCAAGAAAGCTACAATCTTAAAAAGTTTCAATGATATTATGGTCCCTGTAGAAAGGTCTGGAGTCTCATTTTAACCTGACTTTGCTAGTGGCTAACTGTATTCCTTTAGGTAATTTATTTAAACTCCCATGTTTTAGTTTCTACAATGTTATAGTACAGATTATAGTCTTGTCTACTTTATAGGCTCACACTTGGAATCACATGAGTTCACAATTGGAAACTGCAGCATGTAATTTATAAGTGTAGCTTTTATTTTGATTCATAGTGGAGGCCAGGTCATGGATACTTTTTGTCTAGTTACATGAGTGTTCTCAGTTAGCTTGTGCAGGAAACAGAAATCGCCTTTCTTACTCTGCAATGCCCTCTAAGTCTGTCTTTCCCAGTANCTCTAAGAACTCTCATTATGAGTTAGGAGAGTATTAACTCAGAGGCATCTTTTCTGGAAAGTTCCTTCTCAACTGTCCCTGATGCTGACAACACCTTGTGACTCTTGGCCAATGTGAGCCTATAGGCTTTGGACTATACTGATATAGGGAATATATTGATTTTTATGCCCATCATTTACTCTTATCAGCCTTAGGTCAGAAATTAGCCACAGGTGACAAACTAATACATCCCCAGGAAAAATGTAAAACATTAAGAAAATGAGCACAATCATCAAGCGATTGATTTAAAGATTGGAAATCCAGGAAGCTTTGTAACAGAGCTTAGAGATCATCCAGTATGATTTAGTTTCTCCCTTTCCTGAGTTGTGGGACATTGGATATCGTATTTTCTCCAAGCCTTGGCAGAGGTACTGCTCAGTGATAAATCATATGTGACCCGAGTCATGTCTGGAAACCCCAAAGTCAGCATGTCTATTGAGCTTTCTTCTGAGACTGGCAACATTTTCTAACAAGTTATAGAACCTTCCATATCCAGATGAATTTGATGTCAGTTTCTGTTTTCTTGAGATTTTTGATATTTTGAATTTGTGAAAAGTTATGTAATCTAATTCTCTTAGAACTCAGTCATGATTTTAAGCACACTGATAAAATCCAAGTCCTTTGATACAGAAAGTTCAGGTTTAGGGACATATAAAAAGGCTCAAGGGTCATTTTAGAAGAGGAGGTGTAAGATTGTAAGACCCAGAGGTGGAGGATGACTAAGGAAACTGTTCCAGATATAACAGGGCAATTGCACATATGAGCTCACAGCAGTTATAACAGCATGCACAGGAACTGTGCAAGCTCAAGCCAGACCAAATACCAGCATGGAGGTGTGAGGTGTGCATGAAGTCCCACCCCTATCTGAAGATCAACAGGTAGCTACTGGGAGAAGGAGAGTTGGTTTTCTTTGAGGGTGTGGTCTCTGGTAGGCCAACCATGCTCCAGAATATAAGGGCAGCACAAGTTGAATTTGATGGTTCAAACAAACNAACCAACCAACCAACAAACAATATATATGAAGATACAAAGTTGGATGGGTAGGGAAGGTGGGGTCAATCTGGGGAGAATTGGGGGAAGAGGGTGAATATGATCAAAGTACATTGAACAAAATTCTCAAAGAACTAATAAAAGAATGCAAAAAGAGAAGCAATTAAACTAGTGTAAGAAGAATCTGTAAGCACAGAAATCTTCATTGCATTGCTACTCATAGTTGCAAGAAACAGAAAGGAAATAATCTTTTAAGTACAGGAAATAGGAAAATTCAATCTATATAAATCTATATAGATAAATCAGAAAGCAAAAGACCAAGTGCAAGATACTTGCTTTCTAGGTCAGCACAGGTAATCCTCAAAATAGTGTTATAAATGAGGCATTATTGTTTTGTCAATATTATCAATTCACAGATGATACATGAAGTCTGAGAATGATGCTTGTTTAAAGACAGCTTAGAAGTTCGGAAGCNATGATTTGGATGCTTGCCAGTTAGACACAGATCTGATAACTTTCCCAGGGAGCTGAGGCAAGAATCCTTACCCAGTTAAAAATGCTTCTCAAATGCTCAAGAAAGAATTGGTTCCTGTGTAGAGGCACTGATGAAAGTTATTTCAAAAGCAACAAAATTTATAAGAACCACCAAATAATGGAGAGTGGGGAAGAGATAAGTGAGAAATAAGGTCCTGGAGTAGAATCTGACAGATACTGTGTTGGCTAGATTTACTTTTTGTCAACTTGATATAATCTAGAGTCATCTGAGAGGAAGAAATCTCTAAATCAACTGNGCAATGCCCATATGGATACTGAAGCAGTAAGCACAGGGCCTACAAGAGTCTGCACCAGGTCTTCTGTGTATATCTTATAACTTTCAGTTTAATACTTTTATGGGATTCCTGAATGCGTTAATGAGTGGGTCTTTGATTCTTGAGACTTCTCTTGGGGCTCTTTTCCTTCTATTGGGTTGCCATGTCCAATTTCAATGCGATATTGCTTGTTGTTGTTTTATCATATTATATTTTATTTTGTTATGTTTTGTAGTTAAGGAAAAGGATAGAAAAAAATTAAAATCTGAACAGGAAGAAAGAAAGAAAGAAAGAAATGAAGGAAGAAAGAAAGAGAAAATACCTCCATAAGATTGGGTTGTAGGCAAGCTTGTAATGCATTTTCTTAATTAGTGATTGATGGGGGAGGCCTCAGCACATTGTGGATGGTGCCACTCTTGGGCTGGTGGTCCTGGCTGATATAAGAAAGCAGACTGAGTAAGTTCTAAATAGCAAGCCAGTAAGCATTACTCCTCCATGGCCTCTGCTTCAGTTCCTGTCTCAGGTGCCTGCGCTGCTTGAGTTCTTACCCTTTATCCCCCAGTGATGGACGGTTACCTCAAAGTATAAGATNAAGTAAACCTCTCTTCTCCACAATTCTTTTGGTCATAGTATTTCATCCCAACAGTAGAAACACTAGCTAAGATAGGTGCTAAAGGCACCTATCCACAAAAATGACAGTGCTGTTGTCAAGTGAAGCCTTAGCTAAAATGGGAAAGATGGAGGAGAGACTGATTCTACACTTGCAGAAGAAGAGGAACACACTTTGTAGAAAGTAGAATTCAAGCACCTTTGAACCCAGAGCCTGGCTTTCCCCTTCCAGCACCATGCCCTGGAAGGTGATNTGCATTCTGGAGATATCAAAACAGACTTGATTATGAGTTTACTGTTTTAAAAACATTGATTTAATAGTAACTATCATTATGAAGAGGTATTACTAAAAACTGTACCTATTTTAAGTTTTTCATNCTTGGATGCCATTAAACATAGAATTATTAGTTGAGAGGAAAATATTCTTTATTAGGTTATATATTCCTCCTTTTGGTTGGAAAGTTGCTGCATAAGCATATGATTTGGGTTTGTTAACACTCATTAAAATAATTACATTCACATGTGGTTCTCCAAATTAATCAACATTCATAGTGAATGCTCATCCAGTGCTTCATGTAAGTTATCTGATAGAAACTAAGATAATCCTTGGCAATAACTATAATCACAAACCATGATGGAATATGTTTACTTTATTTGAAAATGTTTCCTTGGCTATGTATCACCTCCCATATATTCTGTCAACCTTAAGAAATGAAAATTTATCACCACTTTATGAAATAGAGNATTTACTTAAAGAGATTAAGTGAATTTCACAATAAAATCGGCAATTAAAAATCTGACCATGAGATCAACATAATTCCTAACTGTATTCTAAATATTTTCCTTATATCTACAGATAAGTGTAGCTCTCATTCCTTATCAGAGATGCTTCCCTTTACAGCAAATGGAAACTATTACAGAAAAATCACAATTGGACACAAGACAGAGATCAATGTATGGTGAGGACCCAAGCCCAATGGGTACATCTGCACAGCTCCTGCATCTGTTGCTCAGGGAACAATGTGGAGGAAGGTTCAGAAAGATTATAAGAACCAGAATACTAGGAAGTCTAGGAAGTCTGCTGCGAGACTGCCTCTCTNAAACTTCATAAACAAGACCTGAACAATGACATCATTAATAGACATGCTAATGAGGAAGGTAGGATAATCTTATGAGGTCCCACCTCTAGGCAAANAATTAGAGGCAACTAATGACCACTGAAGAGGGTGAATTAGCCTTTTCCAAGCATAAGCCTCCTAATTGGTTACCAACACAAAGTGGTCATCCCTGAAACCATATGTACACAGACAACAAAAGCAGATTCATCAGGTCACATTTTTATGTTTGTGCATATGTATGTAATAATAATAAAGAAAGATTTGAGAATGAGGGGAGACATGAGAAGGGTTGAAGATAGAGGATATGACAGGAGCTAGAGGGAGCAAAGTTAATGGGAAAAGTGGTATAGTTATATTTTAATTAAAATGTATTGAAAATAAAAATCTGAGCAGCGTTTCAGAAACACTGTGCATTTGTGAGTGCAACTGCTCTTTTGTATCTGGAAAACATCGTTTCCTTGATGTAATTCACCACCTCTGGCTCTTATAATCTTTCTGTCCTCTCTTCCTGATGATCCTGACCCAAGAAGGGAGAGAGGTGAGGGGTATTGTGGAGTATTACATTAAGTAGCCTAATATGTGTTATATTTGTTTATACAATGGAATATTACTTTCACTGTAAAGGTGTGTAACTTTTGTTTATGCTGCATTTGTTAAATTAAGAAAAGATGTGTTTTGCATTTGTTTCACCTTTCCTGCCCAAGGCACCTGATTGGTCTAATAAAAAGCTGAATGGCCAATAGCTAGGCAGGAGAGGGATAGGCAGGGCAGGCAGGCAGAGATAATAAATAGGAGGAGGAATCTAGGCTCAAAAAGAACAGGAAAAAAAGAGAGGAGAGAATGAGGGAGACACCCAGGGCCAGCCAGGCAGCCAGCAGCCAGCAGACACAAAGTAGAACATACAGAAAGAAAAGGTTAAAAAGCCCCAAAGCAAAAGGTGGATAAAGAGAAACAGGTTAATTTAAGTTAAAAGAGTTAGCTAGAAATGAGCCTAAGCTAGGCTAAACATTCTGAACTAATAAGTCTCTGTGTCATGATTTGGGAGGTGATTGGTGGCCCAAAAGAAAGCCTGTTATGTGCAAGGTGTTGGGTAGGTAGGGAGAAATTCAAGCCAGGAGTCACACTGCTGGTTTGTCCTCTTCCAGAGCACATGATATATGATTGTGTACTTCCTTCTCAAGNTATTCAAGGTGAATGTTCATTAACATAGTATGGCTACAATAACTAGGGACAAGAGCCAAAGGAAAGCAGGAAAGCCTTCCAACAACACTACTTTCTTATTTTCTTACTTATTTACTTTCTTATTTACAAAGAAGAAGCAGAGACTCAAGTTACAATTTATTGTCTAGGAAGCAGAGTAGAGAATGAGGTTTAGGTCTGATCCCTTTAAACATCAGCCACATAATGGACACTAAATGAGAAAGGAAAGGTTGTGGCTTAATGGTGATGTGTTTGTGTGTCAAGTTGACAAGTGGTCAATTGTGTTAGCTAGTTTTATTTTAACTTGACACAAGCTAAAATCATGTGAGAGGAGGGAACCTCAATTAAGAAAATGCCTCCATAAGTTAGGGCTGTAGGCTAGCATATAGGGCATTTTCTTAATTAGTGATTGATGGGGGGGGGTTCCAGACCATTGTGGGTGGTACCATTTTTAGGCTGGTGGTTCTAGGCTGAGAAAGCCGTGAGGAGAGAGTCAGTAAGCAGCACCTCTCTATGGCTTCTGCATCAGCTCCTGCCTCCAGGTTTTGGCTCTGTTCAAGTTCCTGTCTTGAATTCCTTTCTGTAGGCAGAGTTTTTCATCATGACTATAGGCCAGCTCTCAAATAACCACATAGAGATGTATTACTAATTATAAATGCTTGGTCAATAGCTTAGGCTTGTTACTAACTAGCTCTTATAATTTAAATTAACCCATTTCTATTAGTCTATATGTTACCCTGAGGCTTGTTTACATCATCTACATAATGTCCATCCTGCTCACTCTTCATCTCATGGCATCTCCTCAAGACTCCTGAGACTTCATCTTTCTTTTTCCCAGTGTTCTCTCTGCCCTGAAAATCCTTCCTAGCCATTGGCCATTTAGCTCTTTATTAACCAATAGGAGTAATACATATTCACAATGAACAAAGGATTATTCCACAGCACTGTCCATGATGAACAGTGATATGGAAGTGTAAGCCAAGTAGACCCTTTCTTCTCCTGCAGGAGGCCTTGGGAGTATACAGCAGGTGACTACTAGTACTTAACAGGTTGACCCACCAGACCCACCTGATAGGGAGCCTCACCTGGCAAAGCCATTGAGTTACTTACTGTAAATGATCAGGTTGCTCTTGTTTGTAATTTTTCTCATGTGCCACTACATTTTTTCCCTAATAACAGCTATGAGTACTTTCCCCACTGCTTGTGTGTTTATCTTATAATATATTCCATCTTTGGCACACATACTGTTGTGGATGGTCAGGAAGATAATTTCTGTTTAAGCTATATAATTCTGATGAATAAAAATAATACTCTAGAATATTTTTCATAACTGATATAGGAAAGTAACCATATTCTCAGTCAAAAAGACAGCTAATTTTAGACTTCAAACATATTCAAAGCAAACTGGTTATCCCTGGAGATGAATATACAAGGATGAATTCCCAGGGGTTGATTTTTGCTAAATGAAGGACAGAACTGAAGCAACTTTGGTAGACATAACTCTATACAGTAATTGACTTTTTTCATGTAGTCTCAGCCTCAGTTTATGTTATAGGCTCAAGGTTCAGCCAANTGTTTACTCTCTGTCTGGGAACCATCATCCACTTAGGCTATGTGCTTGGCAAAGCGTTACTCACTGGTTGGTCAACATGACCTTCCTACCCTGAGAAAAACTATGTGACTTATCATGTGTTATGAGAGTAGGTTGGATCCTGAAAATATAACATATAATTTGTAGGAGAATGTTTTGTCTGGGTCCCACCAGGCCCCATGGTCTTGCAGCTACTTATAAAATAATTACTCAGAAGCTTATATTAATTATAACTGCTTAGCTTTTAGCTCAGGCTTGTTACTGACTAGCTCTTACAATTAAATTAACCCATTTCCATCAATCTATATGTTGCCATGTGTTCCATGGCTTTACCTGCATCCCATTACATGTTGTTCTTTGGGCAGCTGGCTGGCATCTCCTGACTCAGCCTTTCTCTTCCCAGAATTCTCCTTGTCTGCTTATCCCACCTATACTTTTTGTCTGGCTACTGGCCAGTCAGCGTTTTATTTATCAACCAATCAGAGCAACACATATTCATAGCATACAGAAGGATATTCCCATCAGAATTTAAGTTTATCTGGCACATGGAATACTTGCACTAAATGTATACTCATAGTACTCATAATGTACTCATAGACCTTGAGTACATCCTGCTTCATAAATGAGTCTGTCAGATATGCTAAGCCTATAGGCTGAAGATGGATGCCCCAACATTACAGAGAAATTTTGGATGATTGTCCAGGTATCCAGATGTCCCTGTCATTCTAGATTTTTGGAAGTTGCTTACAATGCTCTTCCTGTTTACTTAGGTAATATTATATCCTTCTGAGGTCTTTGATGAGATGTGTATAAGAGACAGATATTATATCCTTCTGAGGTCTTTGATGTAGTTGAAGACTAGATAGTTATAATTTTCCTTGGTTATGATAAAAGATAAATTAGATATGAAACTTTAGACTCACAAATATAGGGTAGATAGAATATTTTCTTTAATTTTGCCAAATGCAAATAGACTAGATATTGTAACTGTAATTCTTGCTAGATAACTAACTGTTTTGTTTTATGTAATTTTACTATGTTGAAGTTAAAACCTTCCTTTTTGATTAGACAGAAGAGGGGAAATGATGGAGATGTTGTTCTATATGTTGTAAATATATGTTACTCTGATTGGTTGATAAATAAAGCTATTTGGCCAACNGTGAGGCAGAATAAAGTTAGGTGGGACATTCTAACTAGAGAGAGAGGAGAAGAAAAGAGAGCTGAGCAGACGCTGCTAGCTTCTCCACCAGGAGAAGCAAGATGTAAAGATACCAGTAAGCCACAGGCCACATGGCAAAACATCAATTAATAGAAATGGGTTAATTTAAGATGTAAGAGCTAGCTAATGAAAAGCCTGATCCATTAGGCCATATAGTTATAAAATAATATAAGCCTCTGTGTTTTTATTTGGGACCAAATGGATGCAGGGCATGTATTTGGGAGAGATTCGTCCTGACTGCAAGGCCCAGCAGGACCGGAGAAATGTTCTGGCTACACCATGTGCTCCCACCAGCTTGGTTCAACTGTCTCTGTGGTTTTCCCCATCATGATCTTGATCTCACTTGTCCCTCTGATCCCTCCTCCTTCTCTTCAAGTGAAATCTAGGAGCTCAACCCAGTGGTTGGTTGTGGATCAATGCATCTGCTTCCATTGGTTATTGCATGTAGATTCTATGATTACAATTAGAGTAGTCACTACCTCAAGGCCAGGCACTATTGGGCATATATTCAAAAGATGCTCAATCATATCACAAAGTCACTTGCTCAACTATGTTCATAACAGCATTATATGTACTAGCCAGAACCTGGAAACAACCTAGATGCCCCTCAACTGAAGAATGGGTAAGGAAAATGTTTATACAATTTACATTTACACAATGGAGTATTACTCAGAGGTAAAAAGCAATGACATCATGANATTTGTAGACAAATAGATGGAGCTAGCAAGAATCATCCCGAGTGAGGTAATCTAGACCCAGAAAGACAAACATGGTGTGTACTCACTCTTAAATGGATATCAGATGCAAAGCAAAGGACAACCAGGCAAAAATTCACAACTCCAGAGAAGCTAGATAAAAAGGAGGACCCTAAGAGGGGACACACATCGAAGGCCCCAAGAAGGGAAAATAGTTAAGATCTCTTGGGTAAACTGGGAGGAAGGGTAAAAGGGAAGGGATGGAGGTGGGAATATGAGGGACTAAAATGACCGAGTGAAGGGAGGATGGAGAAGGAGAGCAATGAAAGAGATATTTTGGCAGAGGGAACCATTGGGGGTTAAGGAGAAACCTGGTGCTAGGGAAATCCCCAGGAATTCACAAAGATGACACCAGCTAAGACTCTTAGCTGTAGCGCCTGCACTGCAAGTTATCCTCCAAGTTTTGAGCGAGGGGCTGAGGATTGAACAGAGACAAGACAGCAGGTCATCCATCTCAAGAGAATGCCGTTTATTCTTGGGAGAGGGTGGGGTATATATAGGGCAGCAACACAGGCTCACAGCAGGATGGAAAATCCCCATTGGTCAAAAGTTCAGGTTGTTTGGCCTCAGCTTGTTTACTCAAACAGCTCNGGTACAGGGGAAGAAGAACTTGCAATTGACTAGCTCAAGAGGAAGGAGTCAAGAACAAAAACATCCTGTGCCAGGCAAGCAGGTCAACAGTTCAAACCAGATTGGGGGCTCAGGGCCCAACACTTAGCAATAATGGAGAAGGTGCCTGNAATTGTCCTTCATTGATGCAAGGAAGCCAGAATATTCTTCCATCTCCTAGAGGAAAATTGGAGTGGTACATCACAGCAATCATCACAAGATCAAATGAAATAATTCATCAAAGTGCTTGATAGAGTTCCTGACACCAGTAAACACCTCAAACTTACAATAGTCATTTCTGCTTTTTCTTGAGGTTTTGCTCAAATCCATCACACAGGATTTGCCAGATAATTGGGTAAGGATGACCTGATTATTGAGTGGTATGGACTTTGGGACTAGGAAAAGGTCAGGGTTCCTATAAGAAATGGCATGAAATAATTGTAACTATGTCTGACCTGTGTTCTTTGCTTCTGGAATTGCAGACANCTGAATCACAGAAGACCTGACCCTCCTGATTCCTTCTCCTTAGCACAGGGTTTCCTGTCCTTACTTTTTTTTTCTCTCCATGAGTTCAGTTCCACTAAGTCTTGGATTATATTCTGCCAAAGTTCAGAAGAAAGTTGTGTACTTTCAGGAAAAAAGCATTGTTTTGGTAAGAGGGAATTTATTATGTGCATCTTCCTCTTATTCGAAATTAACAAACACAGATTTTTGTTTTCTTTAACTTATGGACAGATTGCTCATTGTACCTGATCTAAGATCAGTGTGGTGATAGTTTGTTTGTGATCTAACAAATAAAGCTTGCCTGAAGACCAGAGTGTGGAACTAAGCCACTAGTTAGCAATAAAGGCCAGGCAGTGGTGGCACACACCTTTAATCCCAGTACTCGGAGGCAGAGGCAGACTGACCTCTGTGAGTTCAAGCCATCCTGGGCTACATAAGATTGATCCAGTCTAAAAGAGAAATAGAGCCAGGCAGTGGTGGCACATACCTTTGATCCCAGCACTTGGGGTCTCATGCCTTTAATCCCAGCANTAGGGAGGTGGAGACAGGAAGTGCTACAGCTGGGTGGAGAGAGGAATATAAGGTGGGAGGAAAGAGGAGCTCAGTTTCCCTTTCAGGCTGAGGATTCAGCAGAGGTAAGAAGTCTCTCTAGTGGGTGGTTCCTTTACTGAGCTTTCAGCATTTACCCTGATAACTGGCTCTGGGATTTTATTATGAAGACCAGTTAGGATTCATACTACAGGTCAGTCACTTACATGATTAGTGATGGTAACTCATGGTCCTTTCTTATTTTCATGGGTGGATTTTTTTAATACACTGTTTTTATTTTTNTTTGAGATTTTCATACAACATATTTTTATCACATTCACCCCTACTTTTCCTTTTAACTGCTCCCAAATCTAGCACACTTCCCTAACCTCACCAACTTCATGCCCTCTTGTTTTTAAAAATATCCAAATGAGTCCAAATTGTTCTACCAATATACTTCTGGGTGTGGAGCCACCTACTTGAGAGTGGTCGACCTACTAGAGGCCACACCTTTCAACAAAACTGACTCTTCCTTCCCCAGAAACCATCAGTTGTTCATACCTCTTCAGTTATGGGTGGAGGCTGGTGTGTTCCTTCTCCATCTGTGTTGGAATGTTGACTGGCTTGCTTCTGTACAGTCAACCACAGGTGCCCTGAATGCATGAGTGCAACAGTCTTATACCCAGAAGATAATGTTTTGCTCTGCCTCTCCCTGACCTCTGGCTCTTACAATATTTCCGTCTGTTCTTCCTTGATGGTATCTGAGCCTCTGAGAGAGTGTGATATTGATGTCCCATTTATGGCTAAGCAATCTATGAACATTCTTTAGCCAGTTGAGTTTCTGTGATGAATACTTTCTACCACACAAAGAAACTTCTCTGATGAGATCTGAGAGCTGCACTACTCTGTGGGGAGAGAGATGTGAACTTACAAGACGGTTGATACCATGTCTATTTAGCAGAATGATAGCTGTAGGTTTACCCCTGGGATCTGTATGTTCCTCAAACATGAGCTCTTGACCAGATTTACAGACATGTGCTTCCTTCTGTGGAGTGGCTCTTAAATCCAAACGGAAAGGAGTTGGTTACTCTCCTAACGTTTATTCCACTTCTTTACTCATGGGCACATCTTGCTATACTGATCGTTATTGCAGTTCACANGGTTCATAGCAGGATGACTCACCTCTCTCCATCAGCCACAGACACCTTTTAGTATAGTAAAAGCTATTTAGTATAATAAAAGCTACTTGTTTTATTATTTAGTAAAATTAAAACTTCCTCCCAGCAGGGAAGACGTTTCCTGGTCAGCACCAGTGTGATTCCTCTGTGGCCTGGGACTAATGTGTGTGATGTCTCCAGGTTTTCCCATCAAGTTCTAGCAAGCAGCTAGGTGCAATGGTACCAGCCTGTATTGTTTCAGAGGGGAAGGGTCTTTGGGGCTTCTCCGATTAACAACTTGAGGGTAGCTATTCCATATCTGGTGCTAGACTTTTTATCCTGCAACCTATGGCTTCTGGAAGGAACATTATTCCCTATGGAGAAAAACTCCAATTAAACTCTTTTATATGACCATGTGTATGCATGCTTGTGAGTGCCTGCACGTGTGTGTGTGTGTGTGTGTGTGTGTGTGTATGTGTGTGTGTGTGTGTGTATGTATGTGTGCATGTGCGTGAATTAAGCTTACCAAATAGCAAATTTCCATATGACTTTTTCAAATATTCTTATTATTGGTACCCCTCATCCAGGGGTAGTGGTGGATAATATCTTAGATCAGAACAAATTTAAATGCATGTAGATGGCATCTATTACCCCTAAAACAAAATGTTCCCAGTGTATAACCATTGAGTCATACTTAAAAACAGGATTTTAATGTCCTTCCAGTAGACAGATAGAGGCAAGCCTTTTGTTCTCAAGAATACTCTAAAGGTTTATAAAATGTAATGTCTTCTCTGCAAAGAACTCCAGGAGGAAAATTGTTCAGATTCAGGTATCGGGATTTCTATTTGGCCTTTTCTAAAGAGAGCCTGCTGAACTCTTTAGTGAGTTAGCACATGTAAACTTCTTTGCCGATTTTCCAGTCTCTGCCCTGTGAAATAAGTGTGAATCAATTCAGTGACATTTTTACATGGAGCCTGAAAAATTGGATATTTCAAAAGCCAACCCTCACAAACCCCACAGGCTTTTCTTTCTTTAAGAATGATATTAAAGTGAACAAGAACATTTGAAATGAAACAGATTGAGTATTCTTTCATGTTGGGAGCATGGGAAGATTTATTAAACACACATCTGAGCTTCTCCATGGACACCTCATGACTTAATCTGCTTCATATTTTGCTGTTCCAAAAAACTTTTAAAGCTTTTCATTTAAGTAAGTGAAGAGAATACATTTACTTATGGCACTTTACAGGAATGAAGCCCTATGAAATAAGGTTTTGGAACCTTCCAACATTACACAAATAGTAATTTTTTTGTGTGCATGTATGTTTACGTGTGTGTAAGTCATGTGCATATGTGTATGTGTGGAGGCAGCCTTGTGTGTGTGTGTGTCACTCTTCTGGAGCTGTCTACCTAGTTTTTTGAGGCAAGACCTGTCACTGGGATCTGGGAATTGCTCATTAGGCTAAATTGGCTGTCCAGTGAGCCCCAGGGATCCTCTTGTCTCTGTCTCCCCAGTGGTGGGAGTACAAATGNACCCTATCACACCCAGGTTTTTATCTGGATATTTGAGGCTGAACTCAAGTCCTCTTGCCACATAGCAGGCATGCTACCAACTGAGTTAATCTGCTCCATAGTTGTTTTTAATATAAAGTTTTGTGCTTTCATGGAAGTTATAATTTATTTAAGAATCGAGGACAAATAAATGTCCAGATAAGATACACAATTGTGCATACACACACACATACACACACACACACACACACAAATGAAAATTAAGATGTGCCTGAGTAAAAAGAAATGCCATTGCTTATATGCAAAGATTCTGTGAGTTGAGATGTTTTGAGGAGTCTACAAGTAGCAAGTGCCCACTGGAGAGACAGGCAGGAGTCTANCTCATCGGGGCCTATTTGTGTTGGTTGTGGCCCTCCTGGGTATGGCAGTGCAATCTTAATTTATAATTCATCTGCTTTACTGGTTCAGAAGGTGTCTTGACAAGCTTGTGTGAAGTACTGGGATTAGATACAACCAGAAGTACAAAGTGGAAATAAGGTTCCTTCTGGAGAGGTGTAGTTGGTTCATGCTTTAGGGAAGCTGACATGCTGTTGAGACCTTCTGCGTGGGACTCTGGTGATGAGAGGTAGAGCTGAAGAAATGGAGGCCTGAAGTAGAAATGATGTTACCTGCTGGATGTCAACCTTACACTCCAACTTCTGAGCAATTTCCTACCTCTATACTTTCCCTTAAAGGCAGTGTCTCCCTCCCCTCTCTGTGTGTATGAATAAAGAGTTTAATTAGGGTTGCTTATAGGAGCATGGGTGAGGGGTATTGGCACCTTGCCAGTGTCTACCCCACTAAAGACAATGACTCTTTGTCCAGCAACCATTTTAAGTATTTATGGATGGATGAGGCCTCATAAACCCCTCCCTCCTCCATGCAAGAATGTTGGCTGGCCTAATATAATGCAAATGTTCAGGTGATCCAAGCTCCTGGGAGTACAAGAGTGTAATGGCCATGTCACGCCTGGAAGACAACCTTCCACCCTTTCTTCCTACTCTTACATTCTTTCTGCTTCCTATTCAGTGTCTGACTTTTCAGTACATTGACTTGACAGGAGGAAATATACTGCTCCCATTCTCCCTGCCTCTCACAGGGTTGCTCACACTGGTTCTAAATAGTGATGGATTTGCTGAAAAATTTAGCCAGGCGTTTGCATGCTTATAGGGACTCAAGGCTGCTTGACAGAGCTGTCAGTGCTGAAGTGGGTTTTCTTACCACCAAATGTAATAAATAAATCAGGTTTTGGAACCAGGTCCCATGATCAGGAACTGAGTGAGATTTTTGTTATATGCTTTTAATAAAAATGTGGACTTCTTCTTCATTTTCTTCTACCATGATTGACTGACTCATATTAAGATTGTGTCTAAATCCCTTCAGTTCCCCATTCTCCAATTACAGACAGAAAGGTGCTTTTCTATTGCTTGTTTATTACTGTGACATCGCAATCCTTCATTTAGAGAACCCACAATCTGTACAACTAACAAGCATATCCAAAAGCTCTATGGATTTCCCCCCACTCACTGTAATATTCTTCTTTTGCAAAGGCCTTGGCCTTGACAATCACCTACCCAGAGACTAGAATAAATGAATAAATATGTGCTTTAAAGGGAAAGCAATGTCCTGAAGAAAAACTTTAAGCTAAAGTACTGCTTGGAAACAGGGCTATCTATCATAGGTTTGCAATTTTCTCATCTTGCCTGAATTTAATAAAATTGGCCTAAAGCAAATCTGCCGAAAAGTCAGGCTCCAAATCAAAGCACGTAAGTTTCTCTGAGACTGAGTCCAGATTTTGTACTGACTGATCTCGGAGAATTTTAAGATGGGCAGCTGTTCTCACAAGCCTGTGTGCAGGACTCATCCTGAGATGAGGATGAGTGTGGCTCACTTCCTAAGGTCACTCTCATAAGCAAAACTGACTCTCCTATGCAGAGTAGTTCATCTCTCAAAAGTCCATGCTCCCAGTCAAATACTGTGCAGGTCCAAAAGGCCTAAATAACTCAGCATTCCAGAAATGATGGTAAACAAGATGCTACAAAGACCCCTTTGACAAGGGTTCAGGCAGCTGATTGAACATGTACACTCCCTGCCTACTTAGAGACAAATAGAATTACATGGCTTGTGGGCATCTGAAAGTATGGTCAATATTTCTGGGAATTCTGGGGTAATAGCTATTTTGTCTTCTTTTCTTTCTTTTGAGCTCCAGATTTTTCATAAAAGATTCCTGCTATTCTCCACATTGACCATGCTCATTTCAGCTCCTTTCTTGGAAAATCTCCCCCTGTCCACTTAGATAACACACACAGGACTTCATAGAGTGGGTATCACTTTTTTAAATTATATTTTTTTATTAAGAAAAATTTCCCTTCATTTTACACATCAATCAAAGATCCCCCTCTTCCCTCTTCCCTCTTCCTCTCAGCCTCCCCCTCACAACCTACCTCCCTCTCCCCGCCAACAAGAAGGCGGCAAGGCACATCCAGTAGAGGCAAGTCCAAGCCCCTTCTCCTGCCTCAAGGCTGCATGAGGTGTCCCATCATAGGTAGTGGGCTCCAAAAAGCCCACTCATCCACCAGGGATAGATTCTGATCCTACTGCCAGGGGGCCTTCCAAGCAGATCTAGTTACACAAGTGTCTCCCCAAGCAGAGGGCCCAGCCCAGTTCCATGCAGGCCCCAAAGCTGTTGATCCAACTTTCTTGAGTTCCCACTAGTTTGGTTTGGTTGTCTCTGCAGGTTTCCCCATTATGATCTTGATGCACTTGCTCATAGAATCCCTCTCCTTTCTCCCCAATTGGACTCCTGGAGCTCTGCCTGATGCCTGGCTGTGGATCTCTGCATCTGTTTCCATCAGTTACAGGAGATGAGTTAGGGTATTCACCGATCTGATCTCTGGGGCAAGCCAGTTCAGTTCAGGCACCCTCTCCTCTATTTCTAGTAGCCCAAGCTGGGGTCATCTCTGGGGATTCCTGGGAACTTACCTAGCACCTGATTTCTCTCTATACCCACAAAGTCTCCCTCTATCATGGTATCTCTTTCACTACTTTACCACTCCATCCCTGTTCCAGCTCAACCATCCCTGTCCCTTATGTTCTCATCCCCCATCCCCTACCCTCCATTGCCCACCCCTCATCCCCAGTTTACTCATGGAGATCTCATCTATTTCGCCTTCCCAGGGCAACCCATGCTTCGCTCTTTGGGTCTTCCTTGTTAGCTAGCTTCTCTGGAGTTGTGGGTTGTAGCCTGGTTATCCTTTGCTTTACATCTAGTATCCACTTATGAGTGAGTACATACCATGTTTGTCCTTCTGAATCTGGGTTACCTCACTCAGGATGATATTTTCTAGTTCCATCCATTTGACTGCCAATTTCATAAGGTCATTGTTTTTGTCTGCTGAGTAGTACTCCATTGTGTATATGTACCACATTTTCTTAATCCANTCTTCAGTTGAGGGGCATCTAGGTTGTTTCCAGGTTCTGACTATTATGAATAATGCTGCTATGAACATAGTTGAGCATGTGTCCTTGTGGTATGATTGAGCATTTGTCCTTGTGGTATGATTGAGCATTCCTTGGGTATATGCTCAAGAGTGGTATAGCTGGGTCTTGAGGTAGATTGATTTCCAATTTTCTGTAAAACCACCAGCCATATTGATTTTCAAAGTGGCTGTACAAGTTTGCACTCCCACCAACAGTGGAGGAGTGTTCCCCTTGCTCTACATCCTCTCCAACATAAGCTGTCTTCAGTGTTTTTTGATTTTAGGCATTCTGACAGGTGTGAGATGGTATCTCAGAGTCATTTTGATTTGCATTTCCCTGATGACTAAGGATGTTGAGAAGTCTTTAGATATCTTTCGGCCATTTGAGATTCTTCCTTTGAGAATTCTCTGTTTAACTCTGTAGCCAATTTTTTAATTGGATTGTTCAGTATTTTGTTGTCTAGTTTCTTGAGTTCTTTATATATTTTGGAGATCAGCCTTATGTCAGATGTGGGGTTGGTGAAGATGTTTTCCCATTCTGTAGACTGTCATTTTGTCTTATTTACTGTGTCCTTTGCCTTACAGAAGCTTCTCAGTTTCAGGAGGTCCCATTTATCAGTTGTTGCTCTCAGTGTCTGTGCTCCTGGTGTTATATTTAAGAAGTAGTCTCCTGTGCCAATGCGTTCACGAGTACTTCCTACTTTCTCTTCTATCAAGTTCAGTGTAACTGGATTTATGTTGAGGTCTTCAATCCACTCGGACTTGAGTTTTGTGGATGGTGATAGATATGGATCTCTTTGCAATCTTCTGCATGTTGANGTCCAGTTATGCCAGCACCATTTGTTGAAGATACTTTCTTTTCTCCATTGCACAGTTTTGGCTTCTTTGTCAAAAATCAGGTGTTCATAGGTGTGTGGGTTAATGTCAGGGTCTTCAATTCGATTCCATTGGTCCACATGTTGGTTTTTATGCCAGTACGAAGCTCTTTTTATTACTCAAGCTCTATAGTAGAGCTTGAGGTCAGGAATGGTGATGCCTCAAGAAGAGGCTTTATTGTACAGGATTATTTTAGCTATCCTGGGTTTTTTGTTTTTCCAAATGAAGTTGAGTATTGTTCTTCCCAGGTCTGTGAAGAATTGTGTTGGGATTTTGATGAGGATTGCATTGTATCTGTAGATTGCTTTTGGTAAGATTGCCATTTTTATTTTGTTAATTCTACTTATTCATGAGCATAGGAAATCTTTCCATTTTCTGATATCTTCTTCAATTTCTTTCTTCAGAGACTTAAAGTTCTTGTCATACAGGGCTGTCACTTGCTTAGTTAGAGTTACCCCAAGGTATTTTATATTATTGGTGGCTATTTTAAATGGTGATATTTCCCTGATTTCTTTCTCAGTCTATTTATCATTTGTATATAGGAGGGATACTGACTTTTTTGAGTTAACCTTGTATCCTGTCACATTACTGAAGGTGTTTATTAGCTGTAGGAGTTCCCTGGTAGAAGTTTTGCGATCACTTATATATACTATCATATCATCTGCAAATAGTGAAAGTTTGACTTCTTTCTTTCTAATTTGTATCCCCCTCATCTCCTTTTGTTGTCTTATTGCTCTAGCTAGAACTTCAAGTTCTATATTGAATAAATATGGAGAAAGCGGGCAGCCTTGTCTTGTTACTGGTTTTAGTGGAACCACTTTGATTTAATTTGATGGTGGTTGTTGGCTTGCTGTAAATTGCCTATATTATATTTAGGAATGTTTCTTGTATTCCTAATATTCACAAGACCTTATTGTGAAGGGGTGTTGTATTTTGTCAAAGGTATTTCAGCATCTAATGAGATGATCATGTGTTTTTTTCTTTCATTTTGTATATATGGTGTATTACATTGACAGATTTTCATATGTTGAACTATCCTTGCATCTCTGGGATGAAGCCTAGTTGGTCATGGTGGATAATTTTTTTGATGTNTTCTTGGATTCGGTTTGCCAATATCTTATTGAGTATTTTTGCATCAATGTTCATGAGAGAGATAGTCTGTAATTCTCTTTCTTTGTTGCATCTTTGTGTGGTTTGGGTATCAGGGTAACTGTAGCTTCATAAAGAGTTTGGTAATGTTCCTTCTGTTTCTATTGCATGGAACAATTTGAAGAGTATTGGAATTAGTTCTTTTAAAATCTGGTAGAATTTTGCACTGAAACCATCTGGTCCTGGGCTTTTTTTGGTTAGGACACTTTTAATGACTGTTTCTATTTCCTTAGGGGTTATTGGTCTATTTAAATAGTTTATCTGGTCTTGATTTAACTTTGATATGTGGTACCTATCCAGAAAATTGTCCATTTCTTTCAGATTTTCCAATTTTGTGGAGTACAGGTTTTTGAAGTATGACCTGATGATTCTCTGGATTTCCTCATTGTCTATTGTTATGTCTGTGGGTATCACTTTGTATACCATAGATCCCATATAGCAACCTGCTTTTCTTATCATATGATGTCATGACAACTTCATCACTCAGGATCCAGCCTCAAATCTGTTTTCCTCTCTTTGGGCTCCCACTTCTGTGCAGCTTTTCTCTGCCTAGAGACTTAAGGGATTCAAGAAATTTTCACCAGTCTTTATCCCCACCTGATTTTTAGGTGCTTTGATCCCTTCTTTTCATTTAATGTTTATTTTCACACAAACCCACATGCACACATACACACATGTACAGAATCCTGGTGCTTCTTGCTAGATATGTTATTCTGTTTTTTCCAAGATCACAAATGCAGAGAGATGGTGAGCCTATGACCCCATGATAATTCCAAACTCAGTTTGCTCCCCTTCCCTGTATCCTATTAAAGAAAGAGGTGATGGCAGTGGAGGCACAGCAAGTGCTTGGCTGCACTAGTGCCTTTTTATATAGCAGCAGTAGTCTCAGTTACAGATAAATCACAGCTTCAGTCACATAAATCAACCTTCCATTCAAAGAACTACCAGCACTGTAAATGGCAATGCATTACTATAACTGACTACTTATCTTCAATCACTGAAATACAATGGAGATGTGTGACTGTACCAGGGTCAGCACAGAAGGCAACAGAGATTTCCTGGAGCAGATACACATGAGCACGAAGTTACCTTCTACTATGGAGATCCAGGGATTTGAGTTCTCAAACATCTTTCTAAGGTTTGCCATTGAGTTCCATTCAGTAATTTAATTGCTAGGTGGCCTCAGGTAAGAGGCAAACTCTGTTGCTTGTCTGTGCAATGAGGCTGGTGTTACCCAGCCCTCACTATGCTGAATACATAGAAAGTGCTAAATAAACAGTGGCTTTTGCAAAGATGGTTCTCACTGAAAAGGAACCTGTACAAAGCGGAGCCCTGATTTTGCTCAAGCATTGGGCATGGAGGGTTATTTCTTACAGCCTTGTCCTTCACACCAGGGGACTCACCCTTCAGTTCATCTATCATACAGGCAGAGCAAGGCTCAGCCCCATACCCACAGCTCAGTTCACTATACTGTCTTTTCTACTTTTGTCTTTGAAACAGACAGAAAGCCAAATGCTATGCAGTCAGATTTCTCTTCTTGGTATCTGAGGCCAATGCCCCCTCTTCCCTTTTGCCTTTTGTTTGCTAACAGTATCTTCTTTCTGAACACCAGGTGATCCAGATGGTGCCCAATGAGAGGAGAACATGGAGACAGTAAAACCCAGCTGAAAATTCTGGATTTTGTGGTATTGATTCAGGGAACTCTCTACCTTCAACAGACTTCCAGTCATCCTCAGAAACCACCAGACAGTTTCAAATTTCAAATACTCAAACAATGTCTCTTATATTGCTTTTGATGGCTGGGAATGACCTCCAAGTCCCATTCTACACCCTGCCTTCTCATGACTCAGACAGAAAATAGTCACTGAATTTACCCATCACCTACTTTTATCAACTCAGTCTCATAGACACCTCATACAAAATGCTCTTATATTTGGGTACCTCTCTTCACGCTCTGAAGGAAGTCAAGAAGGTTGAATCCACGCCATACTAGAGAAATGCACACAGTGAGCACATTGCTCTCATCACCAACTACAGATCATGGGAGCTGATGTCCACCTGTAGGAAAATTTCTATCCTAGGAAAACACCCATGATAAAGTAGTCTGTGTAGGTGAAAAACTTCTTTTCTCCTCAAAAGAATTTTCTGCTTGTTCCCCCAAATAAAATATTCTCGTATCTACTAAAGATTATAGTATATGTAATAAAACCATAAGATCATACAGCCATACAATCTTAATATAAAATGCACCAAGCCCTCTGGCAAGCTCTTTGAAGGAAGTGCTTCATTTACTTCCATACCTCTACAGGATGGAAACTCTTATTAGTTCCATGTTTCAGACATAGCAGCAGCTCATTGTACTTTAGACAAATTGTCCTAGGCTAGATGGCTAAAAGCCCTAGATTTGGACCTAGATCTATCTCAGGCAAGGAGCCATGGTATTAACAGTGCATTCAATTCCATTAATCATGAGTTTGGAACTTTTGAACACAGCTGACTGTTAGACAAACAGTGAAGTGTACAATTGCCCGGGGAAATATGCTTGGGGAGGGGCATATGAAATGTAGGGATGCTCTTTAGAAACTAACAAGTTAGCCCCTTGTAAATCTGGTGTACTTAGATATAAGATAAAATTCTAAGACATAGCTCAGAAAATAGTTGTAGCCCAATAAGTATATGCTATTTGACAAACCATGTCAACCTGCTCCCTACTTCTCTCCACTCTGGCTCTGTTAGTGGGAGTGAGGATTGAGAAACTAATGAGATGAAACAGCATTCAGATACTTATTTATTAATAAAACTNCAATACAATGACTGAAGATTTTATTTTTAAAATTTAATATTTTATTTAATATTNATGCATGCATATAATATTTAGATCAAATCCATTCCCTCATTCCTTTACTTCCAAGTCTTCCCCTAGCTCTCTCTAATTTCCCCTCTCAACTTCATGCACTTATGCTTTTTCTCTCTCAAATTAATACCCACTGGATCCATTTAGTGTTTGTTGCCTGTATGTGCATGGATGTGGGACTGGCACATGGCTAGTCTCTTAAGGTTCACATCTCTGAAGAAAAGTGCCTCTCTGTCTTCCAGGATAGCCATCAACTGTTCACAGCTCCTCATGAATGAAGTTCCAACCATTGTGAGTTCATATATGCGACTGAACTGTCATTTATGGAAAATACCATTTTCTGTAGATACCCACTTTCTCCAACACTTACATTCTTTCTACCCTCTCTTCTTCAATGACCCTTGAGTCTTGGTTGGGATATGTTACATAGATATCTCATTTAAAACGGAGCATTCTATAGTTTTTTACTCTCTGCATGTTGATCAGTTGTGGGTCTGTGTTAACCTCTTTACTGCAAAAGTAGCTTGATGAGGGTGGAAAATGTACTGGTATATGGGAATAAAGATAACAACTTAGAGGACAGTTTAGTGGAATGTCCATTTAGCAGAATAATAGTGCTATGTTCTTCTCTAGGGCCTATATCCTGCCCAACCACAGTACCATGTTGGGGTCCATCTTATGGAAAAGGCTTTAAATGCAAACATGATGTGGTTGGTTACTTCCATAACTATTGCATTATATTGTAATGAGCATATCTTACCAGGCCAGTCATTATTGTGGCTCACAGAGCTCACAGGTGGATAAGTATGATAATGACTTTCCTCCATTGATATCATGTCTAGAACTTTCCAGAACTATAAAAATTATGACTAGGAAAGAAGCTTCTAGGTTGGTGCCAGCTTGATTTCTCTGTGCCCTGATAGGATGTACAGTGTCTTCAGCAATGGGGTTTTTACACCATGTTCTAGAGAGGATGCGACAGCAATGGCAATAGCCCATGTGTTAGGGGAGTCTATGAGATCCCAATGATCAACAAGCATGAAGCTTTTAAGGCTTAAAACACATACAAGAGTACACATACTTCACCCACACAAGTACATGGATGACTGGGGAAATCTGAAAATAAGATTGGTCAATAAATAATTGAATACAACCAATGCCAGTATCCTGGTTGTGGCAGCCTACTTTCCTTTTTACAGTGTCACCACCGGAGAAGTGAGGTAGGTCACACAGAGTTCCTCTGTATTATTTCCTACAATTATAGCAAGTGAATATATAATTATTTCTCTACAATTTCAGTGAAAAAAATTACAGTGCTGTGTATTGGCTCAAATCTCTTTTCTTCCAGTGTATGTGCTATGAATTGCATAGAGTTTAAAATGAGATGTAAAACTTTTATTATATGTGTGGAACTTGGAAAATAGTGTTGTTCTGTATATGTATTGCGGGGAAGCACATAGATTACTAAGTCTGGCTTTATCTCTCTGAGAGAAAAAACTTCCAAGTCATTAATTTCTGTATCCACCTCTCAGTGCCTGCAGACCTCAGTCACTAATAATTGAGTCTCCTAGCTAGACTCAATTGGTCAGTGGGCACATACATTGTGGATAGGTAGTTATAATTGTTATAACAAAAANTCCCTCTAATGAAATAATGTACTTATCTATTGTAAGAAACACAGCTGTAAGATGAATGGAGGCGTGACTTACAGATTTTTGTATTCAATATGCCACCTGTAATTGAAAAATAATTAGATTCTCCATCTGCTTCCTGTCATGCATGCCTCCATTTCCTCCACTGTCTACGGTACTTAAGAACAGTCAGCATGTTTTTAATACTAATTGCCTACTAATAAGAACTCTGTAGAGAAATTCATTGCCCTGCTATGCAACTTAGTCACCATTTAACATACTGTTGATCTTTTAATATGTTTAAATCTGACTATGATGAATTTGCTTCTTATTGGTAATTTTTATTTTGTCATGCCAATACTATTGAGATTTCCCTATATTTTATAGACACAGCAGAAAATATGTCATACAATATAGGTGGTGGCAAAAGGTGCACACAGCTTACCTTTCTGTACTAATATTATTCAGAAGCAAAGGTTGAAATAGATCACATCTTATAGAACCAATTAAATGTGATTCCATCATTTCTCCCTCTGATTGATTGTGGTTATGGTCCTGTGAAATAGCACAATGTTGCAGGAGGAAAGACTATTGTGTTCACTTGTTAAGAATTAATTTTAATCCTTCCCATTCAGGTATCTTTGATTTTTTTTCTTTATCAGGATAATATGCACAACACTTTCTGAGGGAGAGTAATGCCTTTTAAAATATTTTTATTGACCATATTTTTATTAACATAAAAATTTACTTTTATTGCAAAATAATATTATAGATTTAAGAGATCATTACACTTGCCATACAGACATAAACATTACCAATGGTTGATTTTTTTTCTAAATTTTTACCTAATGCAGTGCCTATGAACTATTTATTTATTTATTTTGCCTATTATTTTCTCAATTTACAAGGAGTGTCTATCCATGTCAATCAATGCAGATCACCGCTGCCCTTATAATGGCAGCATGGTCATTTGCTGTTATAAGTCACAGCCCACACTGTTAACATCTGGGGCATTCCGATAGTACCAGCCCTTTGATTCTTGCTTGCTCTGCTTCTGATGCTGTCCTTGAGGCTGACAGAGTAGATGATGTATGTTCCTTATCACCTTGTCCAGTTTCTTGTTACCTCTTGTAGGCCTCTGGCTGAATGATTTTCTCCATTTTTTTTAAAATTGCTTTGGTTTACATAGAAAAAAGAAAAGTAAAATGTCCACAATTTACTTGAAGAGTCTGATTTTCTGACTGGAGTTTGCTCTTGTTCTCTCTTCCCTCTGTTTACTATTTTGCACAACAGACCTCAGTAGCATCTCTGGCCTTTGAGAGACAGTGGTCCAGGAATGAGGGCAGCTGCCTCTTGCACTGCACATCATNGGCTGCTCATAGCTGACTCAGCAGATGGGAAATTTTATATTCTCTATTATTTTATATCTTGGGGGAAAAGAAACAAACAAACTGCATTATGAAAAACTTCATTTTCTTCTTAAATACCTTATAGAAAGTCACATTGAAAGTTTAAATGTCTCTCTTCTGTTATTTTCTCTATTCTCTCTCTCTTTCTCCCTTCCTCTCTCTCCTCTTAGCAATCTTGTAAAAGAACAAATAAATAAATAAAAAAGAGATAAGGTAGTTTGATTAGATTTCCAAACAGTGAACAGCCTGTTTTTCAGTCAGAATCTTGTAGATTTACCAGTGCCTGATGGTCCCCATCAAAAGACACCTCATCTGTGAGGATGTACTGGGTTCCCCACTTTTCTTCTCACCCTTAATGCTTAACTTCTTCATGAAACATCCGAGTCTTAAGTTCAGGTTCAATGGGAGCATGAATGTGAGTCTGACCACCAACTTTAACAAAGTGCTTTTCCCCCCAAACAAGCAACTTGACTCTTCAATTAGGCTCTTGCCTTGCAGCTCAGTTCTGTGACTGTGCTTCCTGGAAGCCTGGCAGCTACCCTAGGAGAGAGATTTGTCTCATTTTGCTTTTCCTGAACCACCAAGGTTTATGTTTCCTGGTACCTTGACGCTTGCATTTGAACTTACATTCATCACTCTGTCCCCACTCATGATCCTGATATCACCCCCAAATCTCAAATGACAAACCCTTTGGCCTGTCTCAGAATTTCTGGATATTTGAGTTCTTCCTTCAAAGGTTTCTTCTGTCAATAATGAGGCAGTATAAAACTGACTCTAGAACCTTGAATGACCCACAAAAGTTTTTTATTTCCTCAAGTGGGATCCATCTGGGATTATTTAACCCTAAAATTATGCTTTGTTAGTTTGTTCCTTTTCTCTGGATTGCTCTCTCATGATCTTCCCATGGGTTATAGGAACTGGTTTCCAAATGACCCTCAAGAAATTCTAATCTTTCTTTCAGTGTCTGGTTCTAGAAAGTCCCAACCAAGATGCCTGGCTGGTTTAAGCCTCTCTGCTGGATCTACATCTTCACAGGAAAGCCCAAGCTTCCTATTTTGCAGCCTCTTGTGACACTCCAGCAGTAACTGCTAATGTCTCTTCTTGTCACTCCTATGACCCGGTAAAACCCCTACAGTTCTCCATTCGTGTCCCCCATGGCCCCAGCTCTTACAGTTTGTTATGCATTTACCCTAGCTTGGAATAGTTTATAGCTTAGGTTGGAGTTGAAGGGTAGGAGTTTTGGGAAAAATAGAGGAATGCAGGGAATGAGGTTTGGGTGGTGTGAATGGTGGTGACTATAGGCGGTGTGTGAGAACTTGCATCTAGAGACAGAAAAAGGCAAGAGAAAAATCTGAATTTTGAGCTATGCTTTACTCATATGCATTCTAACCCATTAGTCCCATAGAACCCATAGAAGTTCAATAAAAGTTCATTCCCATCCTCCCATTTCAATTAGAGGTATAAGGAGATTCCACTGTGGCACTCCATACATTACACAAGAGAATAAAACAGCAGATGAGATAACATGGCCCTGTTTTGTGCTGAAAAAAAGTGCTGCACAGACCTTCTGTCACAGCCTCTTTGCCAGATCTGTGTGACATTTATGGACTATAAAGCAGCTCAAAGGAACTCGGACTCTCACAGGAAGTGTGTTTTGTCATCCAAATCCACGTCTGTTCAAGTTCCTTCTCTGCTTCCAGCTTTAAGGATCTGCTCAGGGCATGCTTACAAAAGGAAGCATCATGGAGGTAAGATGACAATTGGGAAGAGTGTCTGTGGAACAGCTTCTGCTGTGTAATTAAAGAGATGCTTTTCACACATCCCAGGGGCCTTGACTCAAAGTGCAAATTGATGCCAGTTTCCGAGATGACGTCTGCTGATGCATCAAAGCAAAAACTAGGGCAAAATTACCACCACAGAGGTGGGGTCAGGTGTTCTCCTGTCTTGCGTTTTCCCACCATGTTCTTTGTCTGGTAATGTACACCTAAGTTACTTGACCAGTCTGACTATTTGTAGGTACTGCTGAAGACCTACTCTGATGCTCAGATCTGCTGAGATGAGAGCTACAATGGCCTGCTGTAGCTGCTTAATTCTCTATGATGAGACTAGACTTTCTCAGGGGAATGAGGGATATTTTGTTTCATTTGATTGCTTTAAAGATGTCAAGAAAGAACAGGCTGCCTATGTAAGCCATGAATCAAGACAAAGAGCAGATGAATGATGGGACTTTTCAGCTTCAGCAGGACACACACACACACACACACACACACACACACACATGGAAAAATATAAAAAATATAACTCTCTGAGTTCAGCTTTGTCCTTTGTGTGTGAGTGTGGTTTCAGGGCTAATCACTTTGAACTGTAGAGTGAATTGAGGGCTCATCCCTGAGGGAAGCCGATTCTCCTTCTCTTAGAAGTTGTTTCTGCCTGTAGTTCTCTGTTTAGGGTGGGACNTCGTGAGAGTTCCCCCCTTCTATGTTAGCATCTACTGATGCTGCCATCATTCAGGGCTTACTTATGCAGCCATTTCTAGGAGATACNGTCTCAGGCAGACTTCCTGGCATTCAGGCTCTTATGATCTTTTTGCTTTCTCCTCTGTGATGTTCCCTGAACCACAGAGCAGAAGCTGTGCAGCAGACTTGAAAATTGGAAACTAACATAAACTTGTTATTACATAAAAATAAAACAGAAAAATTATGATTCTTCAGACCACGTTTAGCCATCAGAAAATTTCTTTTTTTTCTTCCATGGAGAAGAATTAAATCTGAGTGAAAATCTCATCTGGACATTGTACAAGGCACTTTCTTGTCCTTTCAGCCAATGCACGGAAACTGTGGCATATGTAGAACTTGGTTGTTCATTTTGTGAGACACAAGACAAAACCAGCTATTCACATCCTCCTCTTCAGGCTCACAAATGGAAAATGAAGGCAAAAGAGGTCCAACTTTTGTTTGAGGCCTTAAACCTGAGTCAGAACCCTGGCTCCTGATGGCATCGTAGGGACAGGTTCAGTGCATGGGTCTTGACGTCAAATACTTGGGCATGGAATTTAAGATCTGTATGTGCCATTTTTGATTTATAATGAGTCAAGTTACTCAACAGTTGTATTTTCATCACAAGGTAATTAAAGGGCATCATAACTTGCCTGTGGGTATAGCCAGCTGCTGGATAGTGTTAAGGACTTAATAATTAGGAACTGTCTTTATTACAGCACTTGAGGAATTTAGTTTCCTTTGTATAATAGTAAACAATGTTTCTTCCCTGGAGCACACCCCTTTGCTGTTNAGAAACTCCTGGGTTAAACACTTGGTATTAGGAGCTACTTTTCAATGAACATCTCTTATAAACTAAATAATTCTATATAGGAAAAATGTCCTAGTGAGTACTCATCTATACTAACTTAGCTGTTTTAGTTTTAAAAAGTGCACATGAATTTGGTTATGATAAATGTTTTAACTTTGACTTAGTTGTCACTGGAGAAGCTAACCTAATGAAAAAAAGAAAAAGAAAACATCTGCTTGTACTTTTCCATGACACCCGCATCTCTGCACTGCACCCTCTCCCTTATCTGTAGCAAAACCNATCACCTATAAAGCTGGTGTTAAGTGGACTCCTAAAGGAGACAGGCTTTCTCCAAATCTAATATATACCTCTCTTGCAGCCGAGAAATGCATATTTCCAGGTTAATATTTTCCTTCTTTAGTTCTTGTTATTTCATGGAGGGGGTTATGGGATTATTAACCAGTTTTAAAAAAGATTTTATTAATATTTAGAAATACAAGTCACTTCATAGACAAGTAGGATATCACCAAATCCATCCCTTCAACTAATTCTCTGGATGTTGGCTTATTAAGTAACTAAGGGTAGTGGTAATCATAAAACACACATTAATTGTATCTCATAAATATTAACTGTTAAAATTTTTGTGGTTTGTTGTAGGGTAAGATTTAGTTTTGTTGTTTTGTCGTGTTCCCTACCTATCTTAAACCAATTCGACTTTAGCGGGATGTACAAGTATAAACTCTGTGGTCTTGAAAGCCACTTGGAAGCAATAAAGAGTACATGCTGGATCGATTAGATGGCCTCTGATCCAATGGTACCTGATGATTTGACAGGATAAGCTGTATTTACAGAGCTGGGATGGATGCCCACTGGCCTCAGTGCTTCTTTAATGTGTTGACATTTGTTCAAGCTCTGTAAAGTGACAAAAATGTAATTGCTTCTCCCACCCCACCATACTCCTTACTAAAGAGAAGTTTAGTTCTTGAAGGAGGTGTAGCTTTGNTCTTTTTTCATATTATAATGCTGCCACTGTAAACCAAAACTGATATCATTGTCACATTTCATCTTAGGCAAAACTAGTCTCTCTGCTTAAATATAGACATCTTTTAATCTTAAAATTGCCAGCAACCTGACAGTAAAAACTAATTATAACCAGTTGCTTGTACCTGATAAACAAGTAGGGGAGTCATTTTGCATTTGAAATTTTGCATTGAGGGAGAAGAGGGGGGAGAGGAAGGAGGGAGGAAGGGAGAGAGATGATGGAAGGAGGAGGAGCAGCAGGAAGAACAAAAGAGATAAAAAAGAGAAAAGGAAAGAGAAATTGATTGACATTTCTCTGTTATAGTACCTACCAAAGGACAGTTCATGCTGCCCCTGTCAGCTCCCGGACTACCTTGTGCAGAAGTCACCAGCTGAGGAAGGTCAGGGAAGAGAAGAACACTTGGAACATTAATATAATTTCATGCCCAAGGTGTTTGGCGGGAATGCACTCACTGACCCTCACTTCATTCATTCACTGAGTATAATTAGGCACCTGGGGCAGTGTTGGGTACATCAGTGAGCAAGCCAGACATAGTTCCAGAGAGAAGGAAAGACAGGAAACAGATACAAGGTAGACTAAAGCTGAGGACCCCAAGTAAAGAAAGGCCGAATGAAGCTGAATTGACTTGATCTTCCCTCTCCTGTCCTATGCTAACATTTTTTTTTTCCCGAGACAAGGTTTCTCTGTGTAGCTTTGGAGCCTATCCTGGAACTAGCTCTGTAGACCAGGCTGGCCTTGAATTCACAGAGATCTGCCTGCCTCTTGAGTGCTGGGATTAAAGGCATGCGCCACCACCGCCCAGCTCTAACAAGGTAATTTTAAGCTAAGAACTATTGGGTTCATTTTCTTCTCTTGAACATGTGTTCCATCTACCAGCTTATTTTTAAAAAACATATACCAGGGTAATGATATCTAGGTACATAGATTATTAACATACCCATAAAATTTGCAGTCACATGTGGCTGGAGGGATGTCTCAGAGGCACTTACATGGTGCCTCACAACTGCCTGTAACTCCAGTCCCAAGGGATCCAACGCCCTCTTCTGGTCTCCACAGGCACTGCATATATTTGGTTTTATGTGTCCATGCATTCATATTATATGCTATATGTATGGTAGACAAATATATAATACATTCTTAATCATAGGTAAGTTGTGGATCTTAGTACACAAGTTACTTTAAATTCAGTTTTCATCTCTACCATACCCAAACCTACATGGAGTTAGGAGCCAAGAAAAAATCCTTAGAGTAGGGAAGGTCCTTAACACAGACTAGCAGGCCCTTGGGAACCTCCTGAAGTGAACCATAGACCTTACTATACGATCCGCACATGGGGAGAGAGAAAGCATGTCCAGGAATTCTTAATCATTTTCATAAATCCCAGGCCTGAGGCAATGAGTGGACTCAAGTCCGTCTGTCAGTTGTGTCTTTACCATATCACATCAGCTGACTGAACATGCCACGTGACTCCTTACTTGCTGTCTGTCAAGTCAGAACGAATTAGTTCTTAACTGAGATGTCTTCAAAAAAGGGATAGGTAGGTAGAATGAAGCCAACATATTTTCTCTCCCTTTCCTTCCAGAGCAAGTTTGTGTGATTCAGCCTTCAGTTTCTGGAGCATTCCTGAGGACCAGCTCTATTTCCTTGTATCATGGAGATTCTTTTCTGATGCTGTGTGTTTCTTCCTTTGCCGATCTTTAGTATTCTGTCCTCAATGCTTCCTGTAAATTGCTATTTCTGTTTGCTCCCAAAAGCCAATAAAATTTTAAATCAAGAGTAAATGGAAACAGTAAATATTTCACGTCTGCCAATCAACATGCAGATGGGAGATGAAGTGAGCAGGTGAACAACCAAAATGACACAAATCACTTCCAGGTAGATTAGGAATGGAGCAGGGGCTGTGAGAAATTTGAGTGGTTCTTGGTAAAATAGACAATGCTAGGTGACTGCTACAAGAACATTTGCTAACAGCAAAAAGTATTTCTATTAAGAAAAAGGCAATCCAAATGCACGATTTTACTCCTTAAGGGAAGGTCTGGGAGCCCAGAAGACATGGGAGGGGAGTGCTGCTTATAATGCTCTCCCTGACCCATGTGAGCATCATAAACACAGTCACAGCAGCCTACAGGCTCAGGTCGAGAAGCAGGGTACAAGGAGCGAACATTCTATAACACAGGTGTATTGCCTACGGCCCAGATCCTCTGGGGAATTCTGCACAGCAGATGAGTAATCAAGTTATACATAGAAGAGAAGATCCATCCCAGGATTTGTTCATTGACCACAGCCTTCTGAAATAAGGGAAAGGCTCCATTCAGAAAACATAAGACGGAAAGGAGAGGGCCACTGGGCTTTCCCAAAAAGTGAGAGGTCTTGGGAAAAGGCACACAGCCTCCCACCCTCATCAAGGACCATGGAATTATGATTCATGTATTGAAGAATGTTGTTAGTTGGGGCTGTGTTCCTAAATACTCCACGAAAAGTCAAAGTTTATACAAAGGCAAAACAGGTAATTCTAAATAATATTTTCTGTTGTTTGGATGTATTTTGAGTGTATCCCCCAAGGGTTCATTGTTGAAACTTAATCTGATTGTGAAATACCAGAAGAATAGAGTGTAATATGGCTGTGATGTGGTGGTTTGAATGAGAATGACCACCATTGGCTCATATATTTGGATGTCACTAGGGAGTGGAACTGTTTAAGGAGGATTATAATACTAGGAGATATTTGGCCTTGTTGGAGTAGGTGTGTCACTGGGGGTGGCCTAGTCTCTCCATCTCGGTCTACAACTTCTGGATCAGGATGCAACACTCTCAGCTACTGCTCTAGTACCATGCCTGTCTGCTCCCCACCGTGATGATCATGNACTAGCCTCTGAAACTGTAGGCAAGCCCCAATTACATGCTTTCCTTTATAAAGTTGCCTTGGTCATGGTGTCTCTTCACAGCAATAGAACAGTGACTATGACAGATGTCTAGAGGGGAAGCCTTTGGGAGGTGACCACTGTCAGATAGTCATCCTTGACTGAGAACTAGTAATGGCATAGAAAAGAGCCACAGGTGCATACACATTCATGCACGCATGCATACCACATACACATTCACACACCACACACACTTGCATACACACACATACATCCCACACTCACCAATATGCACAAACACACACAACCTACACACAATTATAAACACAGACACACCACACACTATATACATATAAATAAACACACAGATACACATGNAATAGAATGAGATAGAAAAGTCTAAATATTGGATATTGATTTATTGATTTATTTAGTGATTTACTTAAAGCACTGCTCATACTGTCTATTTGCCAAGAATGATTTCTGTTGGAACAGAATGACCTAGAGGAATAGCTGAAACAATGGGTGGTTGCCCTTTACAACCTGCTAACTGTCACATAAGATTCTGTAAAATCTTCCTTGCTTACCTGTCCCACTTTGTGGTTTTAGAATATTAAATGAGAATACAAACTGGACCTATGAGCTATTCTGGTTTCTGTCCAGCAGTAACATCTCCTCTCTCCAACTCTCATTGGTGACAGTGCTCATTCCAGAAAGATTCCCGCAGTAAACACATATATCACACACACACAAACACACATAAACATGCACACACACATCCACATAAACATATACACACCATATACACATATGTACACACATATACATACCACATACACATACATAGAGCACAAACAAATACACACAAGCACAACAGATACACAATACATATACATAGACACATACCATACACATATCCACACATATATCACTATACACATGTACCCACACCATATACATACACAATTCATACACCACGTACACACACACACAAATACACACATCACACACACAAATATTCACATTTCCTTTCTTTTGCCATGTGATGACCTATGCCTCCTGGGACTTGAACAACAAGAAGAAATGTGGTTTCTTGACTTTGGATCTCCAGAGTTATGAGCCAAATAAATCTCTGTTCATTAAAACCCACCCAGTCTATTATACTATGTTATTGGTGACAAAATCTGACTACCCAGTGCTATAGTTACTGGTTTCATTTTATCTTGCACTCAGTTCTGAAGTTCTGAAGTTGAGCTTGTACAGTGAATCTTAGGAGATCAGAACTATATCATGTCCTTTATGTTATTTAGTCCGACTCTGCCTGAGACCTGAAATTCTGCTATCATGCCACATGTGCCAGAGATGCTGGAACATTTTTGGTATGGAAAACTCATGGGTTCTAGGACTGTACTGCTCTGTTTTGGGGCTACTCAAACATTTACTAGGCAGAGGGAATACTATAGTGAAAAACAGACAATCCCTACTCTAGAAATTCAGAATTGAGTGTTAGATCAAGTGAAACCAGTAACTATAGAGCTGTGTTCTTCCTTACAGAAAGGGCATGTTGGTAAATATTAGTCACTGTTTAAGCACACACTATAAATCTAACTCATGTCCCACAGGGCAGCTCCATCTGGTATTTGAAGACAGTGATCACATCACCTTTAAAAATTAAAAATGCTCATCTTTTTTAAAAAACCTTCCTTTTTCTACCTTTTAATGTGAATTAATCAAACTCATCATTTAAAATAGAAACTAACTATACACTTCCATGCCTGCATAGCCAGGCTATTATAGATTATCAAGTCATGCAAGCCTATGTTTCATTTTCTTTTGCTTTATTAAGGTTAAAGAAAGTGAACAAAGAAAGGGAGGGGAATGATTTTATACATAGATTTATGCTTTTCTTACTTTGATTAGAAAAATTGGCTTCCCCTCTCACACTTTCCCTCAACCATGGAGACATTTATTATATGTTCCTTTCACATCCTCAAACTTTCAAACACAAAGCCAAACAAAGAAACCTAAACAAATTAAATGGAACCTATTTTTCCCCTACCAAAAAAATGCATTTTAGTTTTGCCGTAAGGATGTCTTTGTTTTCATTATTATTAAAAAAATGTCAGGAATATTTTGCCTGCTGGGAGCACAGATTTTCTTCCTAGTTTTCAGTCTTATTCAAAACCTCTTACTGTATATTTTATGAGTTATAGCAAACCCTTGGCTGTACTTTTTAAAATAAAGAAAATGAACAAACCAACAACTCTGGAGCTAATGTTGGTCCTCTGCACAATGATTTTCACCCATGTAGTGATGGGGACTTGCAGGCAGAGATGTAGTAAGAAAAACATTTGTAGATGAACACATACCTGATCTTTTGAGACAGAATTTTAGAAACAGAAGTTTAGTGAGGTTGCAAATTGAGTTTCCCCATGCACCAGTCTCATGGTTCATGCTTTCATCTTGGGTGGTGAAGACCATGAATTATTTTGATCATTTTTCAAATTCTCCTCCTCTTGGTCTTTTGGGAAGCCTGTAGATAGAATACAGTGTTGAANTCCAGGTTGGGTGCCTTGAACCCTTTATTTGCCTTGCTTATCATTGTCCTGTGAGCTTCTTCACTTACTTTGCACATCTGCAGCATGGATAGCTCACCTTTGGAGGGAAAGAATGAGAATGTCCATAGGAAAACGGAGCAAAAACAGTGTCAAGAAGTAGTTGCATTACAGGATTTTNGAGTTTATGTAAGTACAAAGAGTTGTTTCTTTTATAATTTATTTCCACAAAGACAGAGTAATCGTTATTGCTCAAATTTGAAATGTCCCTCATTGACATATGTATGAGTGAATGTATAGTTGCCCAAATAAATCTTCCTTAAAATTTGCTGATACTTTAATTATGAGATTTAAATAGAATAAAACTTAAGGAAATGATTAGTAATTGCAAAGTACTCATTCATCATCATCACCACCACCACCACCATCATCATCATTATTAAGTATCAGTAAGCATATTCTTCTTGTATGTAATTCACCATGTACCACCTAAAGGAATTTGGGGACCATCTTTTCGAAAGGACCTTTAGTATCATCANGAAACTTATAGGAAAACAACTCCCTTTTGGGGGTTTATTTTTGAAATTATGATTTAGTAACCACATTTTTCCTCTTCCTTTCTTCCCTCCAAATCCTCCCATACATCCATCTCTNCTCTCCTTAAGTTCATGGTCTATTTTTTCATTAACTGTTATTGCATTGTCTTCATAGATATTNCTAAATATAACCCATTGAGTTCATATAATGTCAGTTGTATCTCTGTTTTATGATCACTTGGCACTGGATGACCAGNTGGTGTGCTCTTCTCTGTGCTCCTGCTCCCAGTTTTACTCAGTTGTCTGTAGCTCTTTGGGTAGTATTGAGGCCTCATGGGATTTTCCTTGTCCAGTTTGGCATCTCCATTGGNGTTATCTTTGTTCAGCTCACATTTGGTTGGTCATGTTGATAAGACTTTACAAGTATAGCTTCAGATATTACTAGGTGACACAATCTCATAGCAAACTCCCTGATCCTCCAACCCTTACAATTTTTCTGTCCCCTCTTCCCCAGTGCTCCTGAGCTTTAGGTGCAGGACTGGGAAAGCAGCTGTGTATAGGCTGGGTTTAAGATCTGAGACACATAGCAGTTCTCAGGAACTAGTGATAATGACTGGTGTGTATCGTAAAAAGGAATGGGCTTGATGAGGACTTGGGGATTTTCTCTCTACTATATTTGANACAGCCCTGCTCAAAAGTGAACTCTGCAGTAGTTGGAGCCAACAGGCCCTATCACCCCTCCAAGTCAACTTGGTTTTAGGCTTCCTTGGGATGATTCAACAAACAGACCATCTTAGAGAGGCTGATGCAGCTCTGTGAGGATTAGTGTCATATGAACTTGCAGGGTGAGGGCCAGTGAGAGCTTCATCTTAGTCCCAAGAATAAATATCTGTCCCTTCTTTTCCTACCCCATCAACAAAATTTTAGTGCCATGTNTATTTGAAGAAACGTATTCATTTTTTTTCACCTAGTCTTTTCGCTTCCAATGTTCTGGCCCTTTCCAGACAAACTTAAATATGGATTTATTTTTCATTCCACCCCTCATCCATTTTTTTGTATTCTCTATTCTCCCTGTTGTACTTTCTAAGTGTCTCCCCCTTCCATGTGTTATGTGTGTCTGTGTGTGCATAAGTAACTTGGGTTGGTGCCATAAGACACAATCTCTCGTTGAACCTGGAGCTCACTGATTCTGNTAGTCCTAATGTCCAGAACACTCCAGGGATCTGCCTGTCTCTGCCTCCACAGTTCAGGGATTGCATTCACGTACTGTTGCTCCTGGCTTTTTATGTGGGTGCAGGGGCTGTGAACTCAGGTCCTCATGCCTGTGTACCAAACATTTGTCTTTTCTAGCTTCCTTCCTGAGTCTTCAATCTGATCATTTATGCTGCCCAGAATCTATCACTAGAGGGAGCCACTTGGGCACAATGCAACTTAAATACTGTGTATTTGATCCCTTTTATTTTGGGCCATCTCTTAGGCAAGAAAATGCTGATTCTAGTTCTAGAATCGAAGGATATTTAAATTAATATAAAGAAATATAAATCAATAACAATAAGCAAGGGTCCAGAGAGACTGTTCAGCAGTTAAGACCACTGACTGGTCTTCCAGAAGATTTGAGTTCAATTCCCAGCACCCTCATGGAGTCTCACAACCATTTATAACCCCAGCCACAGGGAATCTGATGCCCTCTTCAGGCTTCTGTGTGCACAACATGCATATGGTACCCAGACAAATACTTAGGCAAAACACCCATAAACACAGACAATAAGTAAAATTAAAAAAGAAAAAAGCAATAAGCACACAAGAAATCTTCATTGGGCATATTTTGTATGCCAGATGTGGTTCTGGATATTTCATATGTGATATCTCATTTAATTCTCACATAAACCCCAGTATTGTTTGTAAAATTTTATTTATTTATTTGTGTGTGTGTGTGTGTGTGTGTGTGTGTGTGTGTGTACATGTATGGGAATCCTGCACATATGCAGGTTCCCACAGAGGCCACAAGAAAGCACTGGATTTCTTGGTACTACTGGAGTTATAGGTGATTGTGAGCTATAGCATGTGGATGCTGGGAACAGAACAGGGGTCCCCTGGAAATGTGCCCTATTAAAGATTGAGTCATCTCTGAAACCTCTAAATCCCAATGTTGTAAATTAGAAGATTTGTTTGGCTAACCTTCTTTGAAATTCCTGAGGGACTGCCATCACAGTTAGTCCTACTCATAGCAGGTGGTCTACAAGTTCATTTTCTGCCTTCTTCTAGCTGAATTCCAGAGGGAAAAATTGTGATATTTGCTCTTCCCTCAAATTTTCCCTTGGCAATGCCTATAATCCACTAGAATGAAATATGACTGTGTGACTTACTGCATTTCTGTCCAAATGGCCAAAAGATTAGCAGTGGTAAAAAGAGGAGCAATGCTGCACAGCTACTTCCTGCTAAAACTTCCTGCCTCAGTTAAGAGAGAAACCAAAGCAACAGTAAAGACANTATAATATGAGGTTAGACAGTTCACTAAAAGTCCACATGTCAAAGTTTGCTACAACAATGACTTTTGTACTACAAATAACACAAAGAGTTTGTGGGCACCCACTAGACACTGTAGCTGACTTTGCTCTCATAGGTGCCATAAATGGAACCTCTTTCAAACACAAAGATGAGTGAAAAATGCATCACAAATGACTGATACAGCCAGAGAACAATGGCTGTATCAAATCAGGACCAGAGAGTGCTGAACAAACTCATCAGCCACACTTTGATCTGTTAAATACAACTCTAATGCCTGTGAGATAATGTGTGTTAATTAAAGCCACAGGTGTTCACTACTAAATTAAAATGTGTATGTATTNCCAAAGTTGTGTATTAACCTTATACATTTTATCATTTCACAGCAGGATTCTGCTTAGATGATATTTCCATAATTAAAAAGCCATGAGATGAATAAGTTACCTTTCATAGCACAAGTCAAAACATTAATTACTCATTAAGATACTCAATATTTTCTCTTCTTATTTTTTCAGTTTATGGAATGTTCTAACCTTTTATAAATGCTAGCCACTGTTTTACCTCTAGCAACACCCTTTTTGCAAGCCTCAGATCAATGTGNAAGAGGATAATTTTTTTTCAGTCAGATCATTGAAGGTAACTCCCATTGAAGAGCCCCAAACACAGTAACAAAGTAAATACCATTGCAATGAGTGCATCTATTCTCTCTTTGGTGGGGGGCACTCTGAGTGTTCCAGAAAATCTACACACCCACTCACAGCTGAGAGGCCACTCTGAGGACTCCAGGAAATCCACACACTCAAGCACAGTGGTACCTCTTTCTACATTTTCAGCAGTGAGATTTTTCATCTTATTGCTGAACATTGACTTTGAGCACAGCCAATGCACCTACCATCTTATGTGTACTTCNTTCCCTCTCCACTATTCCTGGAGATGTATTTCTCTTCAGGGACAAAGAAAAATAAATACCGTTAGCCTTGAGTGCTNGCAGTGCTCAGTGTGAGGAGGAACATAGAGATCTTGATAAGTAGAAAGCATCTTTGTCAGGATGCNGAAGACTGACTCTCACCAGACTTTCCTCTTGGTGATGGTTTCACATTTTCAAATAAAGTGCCTTTCACTAGCATCAGAGAAATCTTGTCTAGGTGCAATGCCAGTGGTTGAATTCTCATTCTTTGTGCCAACACATATGAGGAGCTAATGTCACTGGATCACAAGGTCATTTTTTGGATTACTTGAGCTATTATNTTTTATACTCATCCACCCTCTTTCACCAAGTCCATCAGAGAAAGGCCATCCATTGCTTTCCATATAGATAGAATACCACAGGATTTCTGAGAGACAAAGATACTAGGAAAATATAAGGTAGCATTTGTCTATCTGTAATTTTTTTCTCCCAGTGTTTGCCTATATAAATTTTTCTCCTAGACAACACAAAATATGTACAAGTATATTTATTTTTTTGCTTTCCTATTTTAGAAGTGAATTTATATTTGTCACAGAGAGAAGCATGTTTCAGAACAAAGAAAATTATCTACCTTTTCTTCTTTTTCCTTTATTCTATCCTCATGACACATATAACACATAAGCCCTAGGTTCTAACAAAAAA
>LZPO01108229.1:47932-59846 GCA_001675575.1 Neotoma lepida | reverse complement strand
TAATAATAATAATAATAATAATAATAATAATAATAATAACAAAAAAGAAGCTCTATCATATTCAGATAGTCTGTTTTAATGTCTTTTTTGTGTTTCAGAGNCTGCTGTGGTGCATTGCTGGGCTCTAGTTGAGATGTAATATCCTGGTTGTTATTGATTGTGTCTTTATACTGGCATCTAGGCATCTGGGCCTGGTAAGATTATAGATCTAGGATGGCTATTTTGTTCCTTGGTTTCTGTTTCCTGTCTGGCTTTTATGGTGGCTGTATGTTGCCTGTTAGGAAATCTTCTGTGGACCTTAATTCACACTATACTGGTCTAAAAGTTTAGACAAAGTTTAGAACTGGGAGTTCCTGGTATAATGTGTTCCTGGGTATTGGGAGCTGATACTTAGGAATGGGGATAGGCTAGGGGTCTGAGGGGATTCACAGAAAGGAGNAAAGCAAGNGTTAGATCNAGATCTGCTAATTTAGTCTCTTTGGAATGGGGACAGAAAGTGAAGAGAGGTCACTTTAAAGTGTTTGCTATAGAGNGAATGAGACTGGGGTATTGGATCTGGAGGAATGGAAGGAAATGTGAAGACCTACAGTCAGCTTCTCTGGCAGGAGTGTGGGGTAGCAGGGAGTGACTACTGGAGTTAGCATCTGGGATAAAGCAATGAGTAGAGGGAGCGAAGTTAGGAGGAGAATGTGAATGGGATCCACAGGAGATGGGGCAGGAGTGGTATGTGGGGGGGAGTCTATAGCAATAGTTTTCATTCAGAGCTAGAAATGAGACTGGGGGATTGCATTTGGAACACAGGAAACAGTGGTGAAGATTTCAGTTAGCTTGCCTGTTTTCCTGGCCTGCTAAGCTGGTCTGTTCTCCCAGAATGCTTGCTGCTGTTCTTTATATTATATTTTTAAAGATATCTCATTTAAGCCAATCAGTCCATGATTTTACAAGGAAAATTTCCTTGGTAGANCTTATATAGGTTTTGGAATATGTTTAGTTGTAAAGAAAAGAAACTATTAATCTAATAATATTAAGATAGCACCTTTTTGTGTGTAGTATAGTGTAGCTTCTAATATAAAGGACAAACATGTCACATTTAGGAAAATATCTTAGATCTATGTTATATACATAAACTTAATTCACACTNTACTGGTCTAAAAGTTTAGACAAAACCTAAATGATTATACAAATAAAGGAAATGATGATTTATAAAATCTCAAAAAATTCTCTACTATAGATGTAAATAGTCCAACTTCAGTTTAGCTGTCCTTCTTCCATGTCATCGGTGAGCAGAATATTTACTCAATTTATAAAACACACTATTACTCTAGATTTGACTCACAGCATGTATGAATCAGCCTAAAANCATATGAGGTGACCTTGGACTTTTTTATATTGGTCTGCCAGTTTTATTTGAGTAGGTCTTCTGTTTGCCCTGTCATGCTTTGGAGTTTAAAAAAAATGACATAGTCTGACTTAATCAGGAAGTCTGCAGCAGGCCAGTTGTGTAGTAGAGCCAATTTCTTTCTGTTGCTCTGCTGTTCACAGTTCCTTTTGAGATACTTGGCTCCCAGAGCTATCATCTTCCCTGTAAACTGGTTTGAGTCTTTTCATTCACTTCTGTTGATGTTTTTGGGACTGCATCAGCTCTAAAGAAANTACTTTTGCTCAGCAGCTAATCTGCCTCTCTTCATTAACCTTACTCAATGCAAAAAGACAAAATAAGTCTTAAAATGATTTTTCTGTATTTTACTTATGATGATAGAATCTGCATTAATTTTTCATGTCAGTGCAGACATCCTTAAATTGCATCCTTCAGAGCTTGTGTGACTCCGATAAAGAGGTTCACCAACTTTGCAATTTTCGTTAAGTTCTATCCATCTATGGGTGTGTGGTTCACTTTGAAATACCCACAGTGAATTTGCCAATGATCAAACTCTAGTCCCCTGTTGAGTTATACAGCTCTATATTCTAGCTTTTAATATATTCTATTTTTAGATAAAACTATATTTTTAGAATGTATTTTAGATATTTTTAGGTATAATAATCCAACAATGTAAATTTTCATCTTAATGTATTTGTTAGTACTATTTTTTTCACACACATAACAAGCTAAGATTTAAAAGTAGTAAATGAAATCAACCATGCATGAACATTGTGTTTATAGCTATAGTTTGAAAGCAACAGAAAGTGAGCTAGTGTGATAGAGATGCAGGCCTCAGCCATCCTTACTGGTATGATGGAGATATGGGCATACTTACTGGTGTGATGGAGATGCAGGCATACTTGCTATTGCTTGCTGTCCAGACAGCTTACTCTTGCCCGCTCAAGTGAGATCACATCCCCTGCAAAGCCATGGATGACTTTCTTCTGATGACTTTCTGAGTCTGTAAATTGTTGACTCCAGAATGGAAGATGAATCTTGCTTGGCCTAGTTTGAGATAATAAGTGTTCTGTAGAACAATAGAATTACGTTTCAATATTTTCTGAATTTTCATTCATTCAAATAAGATTTTTCCTTCTGTGACGAGAGAAATACTAGTCTCTTAAGCAATCCTTTTTTTTTTTTTTAAGAAAGGTTTAAATCGAATTAAGCTTACCAGAGTTTTGGAAACTTTTAAAATTACATTTATTGATTGGTTTATTTATGCCTGTGGTGGGGTGGGAGGTGTGCACATGCCATGGCACAAGTGTGGAGGCCAGAGGACATCTTGTAGGGTCAGTTTTTTTATTGCCCCATGTGGACCCACAGATTGGATTCAGGTTGTCAGGATTGGTGGTGAGAGCCTTACTTGTTGTGTGTGCCACCTTGCTGCTACTTAAAAAATGTATTATCAGCGTTTATGTGGACAACAACAGCAAAACACTTTATAGGTTAGACAGCACTCACAAGGAGAAGGGGTTGAGATAGCCCCTCAAATGTTCTGTGAGCTGTTAGGAAGAGTTAGCATTTACAGATTAACGTGAACATAATATAAGGGAACCAGGGACATCGGCCTTGCTTGAGCATGGTGTAAGGTATTTCTCTTATTTGGTCATGAGGTGAATTGGCCTTATTTTGGAACTCAAATTCATTGGCTTCTGGTGGACTGTTTGTGATTGGCTGAAATATGACTTGGTTAGAAAAAANTTTTCTTAATTAGGTTTTGGACTGTTAGCACACTAAGTGTGCTGTTCAGTTTTTGTAGAGTCACCTAGAAGAGGGAACCTCAACTCAAAAATTTCCTAGATCAGATTGACCTCTGTCCACATCTGTGAGGCATTTTTTTACTTGCTAGCTAATGTGGGAGGGCCCAGTCCNTTATAGGTGGTACTATCCCTAGGCAAGTGATCCTGGGTTACATAAGAATGGTAGCTGAGCAAGGCAGGGCAAACAAGCAAATAAGCTATTTTCTTCCATTATCTCTGCTTCAGCGCCTGCCTCCAGGTTCCTGTACTGACTTCTTTCAATGATGGAGCATGACACGGAAGTGTAAGTCAAATAAACCATTTCTTCCCTCAAGTTGCTTTGGGTCATGGTANTTACCACAGCAACTGAAAGCAAACTAGAATAGGAATTGTTACTATAGAGAGGGGGCATTGCTGTGATGTAACAGACAACGTGGCTTTATGCCTTTGAATATTTGTGAGAAGAANATGGAAAATTTTGGAACATTGGGCTGGAAAAGCCATTGAGTGCTCAGAGGCTAATGAGCTGTTATGGGAACTTGGAAGATGATATCGAAGGAAGTGAAGACAATAGAGGACTGGCTTGTAAGCTTTCAGAGAGAAGCAAACACCCCATTAGAACAGTTTGTGTGAATTTGATTTTGGTCAGCTATGGCTAAAGAATCAGCTGTGATTGATAGGAGACGAGCACTAAAGAAATGAAAACTTTACCGGGACAGTCCATTCTAGCTAGCTAGGGCTGAAAATATCAGCTATGATTAATAAGAGACCAGCAAAAACTGACTCCAGATTTTCTTGAAAGTATTTTCTCAGGGTCAGCACACAGCTTCTGTGGTTGTGGTGGTGGGGCAAGGCTACGCTTTAAGCTTGTAGCAGAATTTGGCAATGTGTGAAGGTTTCCCGCATGGTACTGGTTTTGATGGTATGCAAGCCACAGGAGTAAGAGCATGAATAGAGCGGCTGAGGCTTGGCACCACCTGGCAGTGTGGGAAGAGAGGCCAGAAGAAGCCATTGGTGAAAGTTTAACCTCAGTCGCAATAGAGACCCCAAAGCTTAAGGGACTGTGGAGAGAAGCAGAGGCTTTGCTCATGCAGAGGCTGAAAGAGACAAAAGGGANGCCACTGGTGAAGATGTAGCTTCAGTTACAGTAGGGATCCCAGGATGTTGGAAATGGCAGGATCATAGTGTGTCTGCCAAGGATGGCTGCAGGACTGGAGAGGAGCTGGCCTGAACTACAACACAAGCTGTGTGTGTTATGGATGGCAGACTGCAGAGTGGGCTGCCCAAACCCTGTGGAGCTCAGAAGATGTAAGTACCAGATGTCATTCACTGAGCTTGTTACACCCTTAGAGTTTGGTTTTGCNTTGATGGGATTGTAGCTGTGCTCTGGTCTTCCCTCTTCGATTAAGAAAGTCTGTAACTTATATTGGAATTTACAGGATCCCATGGGTAAATGGAGTTGCTGTTTAAAGAGAACATGGACTTTTAAATCTTTGGAAATTTTAAGACTGTAGGACTTTTTAAAAAGTGAGACTGTATTATATAGTGTGATATTATAAGGATAAATGAGATCTTGGGGACAAACGAGAAAGGAAAAATTATGGCTTTAAGTAATATGACTGTCAAAGTGACAAGGGGTAGATTTTGCTAGTTTNTTTCTGCCAACTTGATATAAACTTAGACATNCCTGGGAANAGAAAAATATCAATTGAGGAATTTCCTCCACCAGATTGGCCTATGAGCATGTCTGTGGGTCATTTTTTNAAAAAATCACTAATTGATGGAGGGGCACCCAGCTAATTGTGAGTGATATCATTCCTGGGCAGATGGGTCTGNGCTGTGTACAAAGCTAATCGAGCAAGGGGAAGCAAGACAGTAAGCAGCCCCCTTTCATGTCCTCTGCTTCAGTCCCTACCTCCAGGTTCCTTCCTTCACATCCCACTGATGATAGAGTGTAACCTGTAAGCCATATAATCCTTTCCTCCCCAAGTTGCTCTTGGTCATGGTGTTTATCACAGCCATAGGAAGCAAACTAGAACAGTAAGGGCACATNCAACATTTATATAGTAGATCAAAGTGGGAGGCAATAGCCTCAGGCTCATAGCCTCACACACATTTAGTTTAGCTATCATTGAGTTTTGAGCTTTATACAATGGAAGCTCCTAGAAGATAAGAAACATGATGTTTGTGTAATTAAGGAAGGTGTTATTTTTCTTCCCATAGAAACATGATAAATCATTGTTCTGTGATGATATTTGAAGTGTGTATTAGCACCTGTTCAATGCTCTAGTTGGCAGTGGGACCTGGGAAAATGGAGCCAGTAAATGAGGCAAACTAAAGTCTCATGCAATGCTAACTTTATTCAGAGCATTAGACAATTTACACTCCAAAGATTAAGAAGAATCACATGAGTAAGGTATTCAATCATAAGGCTAGGCCACATGTGGCAAAAACATATTTTTCCAAAGAGGCATATGAATAACAACAGCTGAAGTAAACTCACTCCTATCTGCTTACACCTGGGAGGAGCACAAAAACACATTCCCAGAACAATTTTGTGTTTTGAAGAAACTGAGGTCACAAGACTCTTTTCTTCTTTTCGTGGAGTTTTCTCACAAGCACTCAGAATTTCCCTTATGTGACTCTTGGACTGTGTCCTGACATCTCCCCTTTTAAATTTTTTAATAGCAGGATATTCAGAGTGGTTTTGATTTGAGAATTGTAGATAAATCAAATTGTCATTTGATGTATGAGTATCCTATAGGCAAGCAAATTATAAAATAACGAATAATATTAGAACAGTGAAAACATTGTCACCAAGAATAAAGATCAAAACTATGTCCAGTACTATAAGTTATATTATCATATTGATCAGAAACTGTAGTAGAACTTTCTCATTGGGATTGCCAGCCTGCAAATAATGACATGGAGACTTATTATTAATTATGNAAGCTTGGTCTTGGCTTAGGCTTTTCTTAACTAGCTCTTACAGTATAAATTAACCCATATTTTTAAATCTATATTCTGCCATGTGGCTTGTTACCTCATCTCCTTACTGCATGTCCTGGTTCCCCTGCTTCTTGTTGGAGAATCCTGCCTTTCTTCTTCCCAGTGTTCTCTGTGCCTGGAAGTCCTGCCTATACTCTCCTGCCTGGTCATTGACCATTCANCCTTTTATTACACCAACCACAGCAACATATCTTCATACAGTGTACAAATACCCCACAACAAGAAAAATCTAAAGAATAGCTTTAACAGAGACTTGTATGATTAGTAGTTTTGGTATCTTATAGAACGTAAGTCCATATTTGACTTTAATAGAAATACAAATGTTATGCCATCCACTGTAAGTGGGAAGTAATTTAAATACCCAGGAAAAATTAAATGCAATCTCTTCTTCAGGTGATTGAAGGAGTCTATTATGGTCCCATGGTCCATTCATAAACACAGACTCATTGTAAAATAACTTCTCTCTTGGTGCATAGGGCCTTAACTTGGCTCCAGGTGGGCAGACTTGACTACTGATGATATGGTCCATATTTCCGTTTGTCCTTTAGCTGGAGGTTTGCTGTCTTTCTGGTGACTTCCANTGTCTTTTCCTCCACCCTCCACCATTGTCCTGTGTGGCCTGGGCCTTGAGGAACTGAGGAGGAATCCATAATGTTTCTGTGGGTCCATCTGTAATGACAGATGCATGCCCCTTCCCAATTTTCTTCTGGAGAAGTAAAAGTAAGGCAGGTTAATGCATTAGCTTGCTTTTTTCCTTCTGCAATAAAACCAGTGAGGTTAGAGTGTGCATAAGTGTGAGTCTATTGCTGGAAATAATCCTTCAACATAAGCAGAATCTGAAATGATATTTATGGGCTTATGAATCAACTGTAACAAATGAATCAAGATAGCCACTCCCACTTGTTGGGCTGAAGAAAAAGAAGTATTAGTAGTTTGGTGACTCTCTGGACCATGACCCCTAGTATACCATTAGATGAGCCATCATAAAATAAGTAACTGCCTGTGGAATGGGAGCAGGTTGGACCATTTACGTAATCACAAATTCAGTCATAGGAGAAAAATGTCATTGTGTACCAGCTGGATAATGATTTCCTACCCATCCACAGTAATCTGCAAATGAAATTTGAAAATCTGTAGAGTTCTGTAACACTNTTAAAAACTGATTGTTAGTTAAGGGTAATATATAATGCAGCAAGGATCAAACCCATATAATTGTTGACATGGGATCCTCTCCTGATTTACTAATTGAGCAAGAAGAGTAAGGTAAGTAGTTAGTACTTTATGGCCCTTATGAAGNAAATAGATCCATTTCAAAGGTTTCTTCTGTTGTACCTGTAGGAGACAATTTAAGGGGGAAATAAGTTTAAAGGTAGTGAAGGATCCACAAAATACACAAATGTCTCTTTTAGTCTGGACTCAAATACCTGTAGTTCTTTTCTTGCCTCTTGAGATAATGTGCAAGGACTGTCCAATGCTACCTCTTCCTCTAGAGTTTATATAGATTAGTTAGTATATAATTAGGTAAATATTTTGATTTTGCTGTGATTGCACTGGAAACACTAAGCCCAGTTTATGCATTCAGGAAGGAATTGGGAAACAAATTTCTCTTCCCTGCCATGCCTTAACTTACCTAGATTGTAAATTTAGTTTTTTTTTTTTCCCCATAGGCTCTCAAGTCCTCATCAAAAAGTGGAGAGGATTCGGTATTAGATTTTCAAATTCCTCACCCCATGCTTCAGGGTCATTTTTAGGCAATGGAAGATACATATCTAAAGGAGGTTCCAGTGAAGAAGCTGAGGGAACTGTCACCAGCATAGGTGGTGCCATTTTTACTTTTGATTTTGCCTGTACAGGGAAAACTTCTTTCTTTGCCTCTTTTATCAGTTTTAAGGTTTGATCATCCAGTTTATAGGAATTGGCCATCTCTTTGTCATGGTTATTATCCTCCTTATCTTCCTTAAGTGTCCTAATAACAGTTTGAATCAATGCCCAAGTGATCCAAAATTCATCAGGGCTCTTTCCCTCTTGTTTTTATGCCTTTTTGTAGGAGAATGTTTTGTCTAGTCCCGCCTGGCTCCCATGGCCGCTCAGACCCAAGTAAACACACAGAGGCTTATATCATTTACAAACTTATGGCCTAATGGCTCAGGCTTCTCATTAGCTAGCCCTTACATCTTAAATTAACCCATTTCTATAAATCTGTACTTTGCCACACAGTTCATGGCTTACCAGTACGTTTACACCTTGCTTCTTCTGGTGGCAGCTAGCAGTATCTGTCCAACTCTGCTTTCTTCTTCCTCTCTCTCTAGTTAGAATGTCCTGCCTAACCTTATTCTGCCTCACCATTGGCCAACAGCTTTATTTATCAACCAATCAAAGCAACACATATTCACAGCACACAGAGCAACATAACCATTACCTTTTCAATATTCTTTTGGACTTTGTCCAGTCTTTCTTCATCTATAGTTCCTTCTTTTGGAAACCAGGGATTATAATCATAGACAACTTGCAAACAATCTAATAATTTTGATTTTAATACTTGTGCTTCACTCACTCCCTTCTACGGTGGTCTCCACTCTCCTATCTCATAGCTAACTTCAGGTCTCTAATTCATGGTACCACTTGTTTACAGCTCTAAAGGCAGTGGGACCAGGGAGAGCAGGGCCTTAAAATTAGGTGGACAAAGTCTCATGCAATAGCCAACTTTATTCACAGCATCAGACAATTTATTCTCTGAGGGTTAAGATGAATCACACGAGTAAAGTGTTCAATCACAATGACAAGCCACACATGGCAAAAACATATTTTTCCTTAGAGGTATATGAATAGCAACAGTTGAAGTAAACTCACTCCTATCCCATCTACTACACCAGAGAGGAGCACAAAAACACATTCCAAGAACAATTCTGTGTTTTGAAGAAATAGGTCACAAGACTCTTGTCTTGTTTCCTTGGAGTTTTCTTACAAGCACACAGAATTCAGTGTGACTCAACTCTTGGACTGTGTTCCTGACAAGCACCCTTAAAACTACATTCAGATCTGTGATTGGCAACTGCAAATACTTTGATTTGTGGCAATCTACAATCTTTTTTAAAAAAATAATTCTTTATTCTTTGGGAATTTCACATCATGCACCCCAGTCTCACTCACCTCCCATCCCCTCCATATCTGCCCCTCANAAATAGATCCATTTCAAAGGTTTCTTCTGTTGTACCTGTAGGAGACAATTTAAGGGGGAAATAAGTTTAAAGGTAGTGAAGGATCCACAAAATACACAAATGTCTCTTTTAGTCTGGACTCAAATACCTGTAGTTCTTTTCTTGCCTCTTGAGATAATGTGCAAGGACTGTCCAATGCTACCTCTTCCTCTAGAGTTTATATAGATTAGTTAGTATATAATTAGGTAAATATTTTGATTTTGCTGTGATTGCACTGGAAACACTAAGCCCAGTTTATGCATTCAGGAAGGAATTGGGAAACAAATTTCTCTTCCCTGCCATGCCTTAACTTACCTAGATTGTAAATTTAGTTTTTTTTTTTCCCCATAGGCTCTCAAGTCCTCATCAAAAAGTGGAGAGGATTCGGTATTAGATTTTCAAATTCCTCACCCCATGCTTCAGGGTCATTTTTAGGCAATGGAAGATACATATCTAAAGGAGGTTCCAGTGAAGAAGCTGAGGGAACTGTCACCAGCATAGGTGGTGCCATTTTTACTTTTGATTTTGCCTGTACAATCAGCCCCACCCATAAATCTTCATTGCAATGAGTCATTGGTCTGGTTTAAGGCTCTGGCACACCATCATCACTGGACCCTCATCGAAACTCCTGTCAGACATCCTGCTCTTGCTCCAAGTCACATGGATCCCATGGGTATTGTTCTGCAAGACCAGTCCCTTCAAACACTCCAGCAGGTCATAGATGGGGCAGATGTTAGAGGGTGCTAACCCAAGCCCCAGGATGTGGGTCTGGGTGGTAGCTGAGCTGGTCAGTCTGGGACACTGGGACTGCCCCCCTCAGGCAAGGGGTTGAGCCAGCTTTCCTAGGCCCATGCCAGAAGGGCCAACTCTCCACATCTGTGGTGAGGGGTGGGGCCATCTCTCCTGAGTACAGGGGCCAGCTCTCCCATTACGTGCAGGGCCAGCTCTCCTGCAGTACCCAGTAAGGTGCAGGGCCAGCTATCCTAGGGCCAGATAAGAGCAGGGCTAGTGGATTTCAGCATGCATAGTTCCTATGGCCCCCTGTGGTAACACAGGCCATGAACATCAACAAAGATCCCAGATTCAGCAGGACTACAGACCCAGACATGACCCTTGGCAACAGCTCAGGTCTAGATGTCACTATAGCCCCAGTGGTAGCACAGGTCATCCAGATCAATATGGCCCCAGTGGCAGCATGGCCCTTGGACACCAACGTGGTCTCAGGTGGCTGACCAGACCCCAGGCATCTTGACAGCCTTTTGTGGTAACAGGATCCACGGACATCAACTCAGCTCCTGACTACTGCAGGGCCATGGCTTTGTGGCAATCTTTTGGATGCCTATTGTTTATAGCTCCTAATTTTTTTTTTAGTTCTCATTATACCAGTATTGCATAGCAATAAGTGACTACAATTCTTGAGTAAATAAAGAATTCATCTTTGACTTGATGTTTAAATGAAATTGCTTCAACACTCNACTTTCCTTCAAACCTTGAAAGACTTTCTAGTGAAGATATCAACAAAAAATTATCTTCTTGTTTGTGGTAAATGCACAGTATCTTTTGAGGACAGAGTTTCCTGTTACATTTTAATGATACTATGAAGGCATTATATGGTATCCAATGCAGAAGTGTGTTCACTTAATTTTATAAAACTTAAATGTCTACTTACACTTAGTGCCCAATTTAATGGATGAGTTACAAGTGGAATTTGACACATAAGTAGTTTGTATTGACTATAATCAGAAAGCTTTCTTTTTGATTTTTAAGTGGTATATACTTCCTAAAATGAAACAACCAGTAGAAACATAAATTTTGTTCAACATCTAAATTGAGTAATTCATTACACTCCAGTAAATCCTCAAATATGAAGGAAGTAATTCATTCAAATGATTGCTGTTTTCTATGCTTTTTATATTTAAAGCTAAAAGAGATATAGTTAAATTGCACCCATAAAAGTGCCTTTTTTGATGTACCTTGTGNATTTTTTTCTGCAGCTCACAGCCTTTTACTATATATGAAAAATGCACTGCCAGCACCAACTGTTCAAATGTGAATTGCTTGTGAAGTTTACCCTGTGGATAGTTTATAAACAGTGTGTATTTTGCTTAGAGGCACATGATGTTTGTTTTCTCTCTAAAACCCAATTTATAGAAAGGCATAGAAACTAAATTTCAGTAGTGATCATTTATGGCTATATTTTGGAATGTCCATCAGACAAATAGCATGGCTAATTTTCTGGAGTTATAGCATCACTGTTTATCTGTAAATTATAATAGCAGGTTTGGGATATTTATTTTCTCCTCTGTAGACCGTCATACTTGTGTACAGTTAGATGCACTGTCTGAAGTTCTGACTAGTGGGAGGGTTTCTCTTCACTATTGCTCTTATGAAACTGAAATCATATTTTCTAAAATAATTTTTTATAGTCTCTATTTCTGATGTTACCGAAGCCCAGTTGAGGATGTCATTACTCTTCCCACTTATGCACTCCTACTGAGATTAGTTATCTGCTGGTGTTACATCAAGATTTCTTACACTTTTCCTCA
>LZPO01108227.1:72173-100311 GCA_001675575.1 Neotoma lepida | reverse complement strand
CTATATGCAAGACAAACATAAGAGCTCTTTACTACTGTGCCATCTCTCCTGCCCTGTGTTGATTATTTATGATTAACATTGACATTGCTAATGTTTTCATCTGTCCATTTGTAACTGTTATAACATGCAGTACCTTTTAGTAAAATTTTATTGACTTTATAGTATAAATTATGGCATTTTAGGTTTCTAGAAGATGATATTATGACATCACAATATTCAATTATGACATAACAATGGACTATTATTACATAAAAATAGTCCATTATGACATCACAATACTCCATTATGACATCACAATGTACTAATATGTCACCATAATACTCCATTACTACATCAAAATACTCCATTATGACCTCCCAATGCTCTTTTATGACAGTACCATACTCCATTATGACATCACAATGGACTATTATGACAACACTATTCTATTTTGACATCATAATACTCCATTATGACTTCAGAAAAACCTATTATGACACCAAAATACTCCATTATAATGTAACAATCGACTATTATGTCATTACAACACTCCATTATGACATCGCAATGAACTATTATGATATCACAATAGTCTATTATGACATCACAATGCCCTATTATGACATCACAATAATCCATTATGGTGTCACAATGGACTAGTATGACATCACAATACTCCATTATGACATCATTATGGACTATTATGGCATTAAAATACTTCATTTTGGCATCACAATGGCCTATGATGACTGCACAATGCTATATTACAACATCACAATACTCTATGATATAACACTATTTCATTATGATGTCAAAATANTTTTTATACCATCACTCCTTCATGACATCACAATGGACTGTTATGACATCACAATTCTCTATTATGAAATCACTCTACTGAAAAATGACATCACAGTGGACTTTTATAACATCACAATACTCCATTATGAGACCACAATGTGCTATTTTGACACAAAATATGCTATTATGATGTCACAATGGTATATTAAAGCATCACAATAATCTATTATGACATCACAAAGCTCAATTATGATGTGACAAAGGAATATTATGACATTTCAATGCTCCAATATGATATCACAATATTCCTTTATAGGTCAGAATGGACTATTATGTCATCATAATGCTGTATTATGACATTACACTACTCCATTATGAAATCAAATGGACTATTATGATATCACAATACCTCATAATGGCAATGCAATGGACTATTATGACAACACAACACTCTATTACTACATTACTAAACTCCACTACAACATCACAATGCTATATTATGACATCACAGTACTCCATTAATACATTGATTGTTCTATTTTGACATAAAAATACTCCATTATGAGGTCACAATCGACTATTATGACATAAAAGTATCCCAATATGACTTCACAAAATTCTATTGTTATATCACAGCACTTCATTATGACATCACAATGGACTATTATAACATCACAATACTCCATGATGAAGTCACAATGGACTATTATAACATCACAATACTCCATTATGACATGAAAATGAACTATTATGTGATCACAATCCTCTATTATTATNTTACAATACTCCATTATAACATTACAATGGACAATTTTCACATCACAATGCACTATTATAACATCACAATAACCATTATGACATCACAATTCTTAATTATGACATCACAATAGTCAATTTTCGATGTCACAATGGAATACTATAATATCACAATATTTCATTATGATGTCAATGATCTATTATGACATTACAATACTCCTTTATGATGTCACAGTGGACTATTATAACATCACAATAATCCACAATAACATTACAATGTTCTATCAAGACATCACAATACTCCATTATGACGTCACAATGGAATATTATGATATCACAGTACTCCATTATGATGTTAATAGACTATAATGACATCACAAAACACAATTATGACATCACAATGGACTATTATGACATCATGATACTCAATTATGACATCACAATGGAATATTACAACATCACAATGCTCTATTATGACATAACAATACTCCATTATGACTTCACAATGTTCTAATATAACAGCACATTTTTCCATTTTGGCATCCCAATGGACTATTATGACATCACAATACTCCACCATTACATAAAATGCTTTGTTATGACATCACAATATTCCATCATGAAGTCAAAATGCTCTATTATTAGATTACAATACTCCAATTTGTCATCATAATCAACTATTATGACATCACAATACTCCATTATGAAGTCACAATGGCATATTAAGACATCACAAAGCTCAATTATTATGTGACAGTGGAATAGTGTGACTTCACAATGCTCAAATATGACATCACAATACTTCTTTATGAGGTCAGATTGGACTATTATGTCATCACAATGTTGTATTATGACATTACACTACTCCATTATGACATCAAATGGACTATGATTACATCATAATTCTCCATTTTGACAATGCAACGGACTACTATAAGAACACAGTGCTCTATATTACATCACAATACTCCATTACAACATCCCAATGCTCTATTATGACTTCACAGTACTCTATTATGACATCAAATCCTCTATTAGGATATCACCATACTCCATTATGATGTCACAGTACACTAAGATGACATCACAATACTCCATTATGACATCACAATGGACTCTTATGACATCACAATACTATGACAATGGACTGTTAATGACATCACAATACTGCATTATCATAATGCTCTATTATGATATCACAATACTACATTAGACACCACAATACTCCATTATGACATCAAAATACTCTATTATGACATCACAATACTCCATTATGACATCACAATGGATTATAATGACAACACAATACAGCATTATGATATCACAATGTTCTATTATGATATCACAATGCTCTATTATAACATCACAATACTCCTTTATGACATCACAATACTCCATTATGACATGAAAATGCTGTATTATAATATCACAAAATTTCATTATAACATCATAATACTCCATTATGACATGACCGTGGACTATTATGACATCACAATATTCCATTATGACATCACATTTGACTATTATGTCCTCACAATACTCCATTATGACTGCACAATGCTATATTATGACCTAACAATTTTCCATTGTGATGTCACAATGCTCTATTATGATGTCTGTATACTGCATTATGACATCACAAATGACTATTATGTCATCAGATATTCATTATGACATCATAGTGGACTATTATGATATCATTATGCTCTATTATGACATCACAATTCTCCATTATGTCATCACACTGAAGTATAATAACATCAAAATACTCCATTATGAAGTCCCAATGGCTTATTATGACATCACAATACTCCATTATGAGGTCACAATGGACTGCTATGACATAACAATAATCCATTATGATGTCAAACTATTCTATAATGACATTACATTACATAAAGACATTACAATGGACTATTATGGCATCACAGTACTCTTTTATGAAGCCACAATTGACTACTATAACATCACAATGCTCTATTGTGACATCACAATGCTGTATCATGACATCCCAATACTGGAGTATTATGTCATCACAATAGACTATTTCGACATCACAGTGTTCTATTATGACATCACAATATTCCATTTTTACATCACAATGCTCTAATATGTCATCTAATTACTTCATTATGACATCAAATGCACTATTATGACATCACAATACTCTATTATGATGTCAAAATGCTCGATTATGACATCAAAATGCTCCATTATTACATCATAATGCTCTAGTACATCATCACAGTATTACATTATGACATCAAATGCGCTATTATGACATCAAAATACTCCATTATGACACCAAAATGGCCTATTATTACATCACAATACTCCATTTGGATGTCACAATGGACTATTATACAATCAAAATGCTCTATTATGGCATCACTGTACTCCATTACTGTGTCACAATGATCTATTATCACATCACAAATTCCATTATGATGTCACAATGGGCTATTATGTCATCACAATACTCAATTATGAAATCACTATACTGCATTAGGAAATCACAATGAANTATTATAACATCAAAATGCTCTATTATTATGCCACAAAAGTCCATTATGACATTGCAATGCTCTATTTTCACAACACAGTACTCAATTATGGCGACACAATGGACTATTATGAATACATAATACTCCATTATGACTTCACGATACTCTATTATGACATCACAATACTCCATTATGATGTCACCATTGCCTATTATGACTTCATAATGCTCCATTATGACATCAAAATGGAATATTATGATATCACCATACTACATTATGAAGTCACAGTAGACTATTATTTCATCACAGTACTCCATTATGACATCACAATGATCTCCTATAACATCAAAATACTCCATTTATATGTCACAATGGACTATTATGACATCTCAATTCTCTGTTATGAGATCGAAGTATTACATTATGACATCATAATGGACTATTATGACATCACAATGCTCTATTATCACTTCACAATACTCCATTATGATATCACAATGCTCTATTATGATGTCACAATACATCCTTATGACATTACAGTGCTCTATTATGACATCACGATGCTCCATTATGACATCAAAATGAACTATTAAGACAACACAATGCTCTAATATTACATCACAATATTCATGTTATGACATCACAATGCTCTAATATGTCATCACAGTACTGCATTATGCTGGCAAACGCTCTATTATGACATCACAATACCCTATTTTGACATCACAGTGAACTATTATAACATGACAATATTCTATTGTGACATCACTATCCATCATCCATTGTGATGTCATCATCCATTACGACATCACAATGCTCTTTTGTCACATTACAATATTCTATACTGATGTCACAATGGGCTATTGTGACATTACAATTCTCAATTATGAGATTACAATGGACTATTATGACATCAGAATGCTCCATTATGAAATCACTATACTGCTTTATGATATCAAAATGGGCTATTATAAAATTACAGTGCTCCATTATGACATTGCAGTGCTCTATTATGACATCATAGTACTCAATTATGATGTACCAATGGCCTATTATCACATTACTATTATCAATTATCGATTATGACATCATGATGCTCTAATATGACATCACAACACTCCATTAGGATTTCACAGTAGACTATTAGACATCACAATTCTCCATTATGATATCACACTACTCCATTATGTGGTCACAATGGACTACTATGATATCACAATACTCCATTATGCCATCACAATGCTCTATTATGACATCAGAATTGGCTATTATAGGATAAGAATACTCCATTATGACATCACATTGAACTATTATGACATCACAATGCTCTATTATTACATCACAATACTCCATTATGACATNGTGATGATCTATTATGACATCACAACATTCCATTATGACATCACAATGGACTAATCCGCCACTCCAATACTCCATTATGATGTCAGAGCAGACTATTATCACATCACAATGCTCTATTACGACATTACATACTCCATTACAACATCACAATGCTCTATTATAACATCACAATACTCCGTTATGATGTCACAATAGACTATTACATCACAATACAGAATTACAACATCACAATGGGCTGTGAAGAAATCAAAATGCTCTATTATGACATCACAATACTCCATTATGATGTCACAATTTGCTATTATAACATCACATTACTCCAATATGACCTCACATATCTCCATTATGAGGTCACAATGGACTATTATGACATCATAATTCTGTATTTTAACATCACAGTACTCTATTATGACATTACATTTCTCTGTTATGATGACCATATATCCATTAAGACATCACAATTCACTATTATGTCATCTTAATACTCAATTACGACATCACAGTGCTCTATTATCTCATCAAAATACTATACCATTAAATCATAATGCACTATTATGACCTCAAAATGCTCCAGTATGTCCTGACAATACTCTATTATGATGGCACAATGCTATATTATTTCCTCACAATTGTCCATTGCACTGTCACAATGCTCTTAATTGACACCCCTATACTCCATTATCACATGACAGTTGACTAATATTTCATCAGATACTCCTTTATGACATCACATTTGACTATTTTGACACCACTATGCTCTATTATGACAGCACGATACTCCATTATGATATCACAAGCCTCTAATAGAAATCATATTGCTCCATTATGATGTCACAGTGGACTATCATGACATCACAATACTCCATTATCATACTACAATTCTCTATTTTGACATCATGATACTCCCTATGTCGTCACAATGGACTGTTATATCATCATGATACTCCATTATGATGTCACAATGGACTATTAGGTCATCACAATACTTTATTATGACATCACAATGGACTATAATTACATCAAAATACTCCATAATGACATCACAATGCTCTCATAAGCCATCACAATTCTCCATAATGACGTCACAATGTAATATTATGACATTGCATTTCTCCACTTTGACATCACAATGCTGTGTTATAACATCACAATACTCAATTATGACATCGCAATGGGCTATTATGGCATCACAAAACACCATTATGACAATTCAATGTACTGTTATGACAATTCAATGCCATATTATGACATCACAATACTCCATTATGATATCACAATGCTCTATTATGCCTTCCCAATACTCCATTATGACATTAAAATGTTCTAATATGACATCACAATACTACACTATGACATCACAATGGACTATTTTGACATCACAATGCTATATTATGACATCATAGTACTCCATTATGATATCATAGTGGATTATTATGAGATCACAATGCTCTATTATGATATCACCGTACTCCAATGTGACATAACAATGGAATATTATGACATCACAATACATCATTATGATGTCACCTTGGACTATTGTGATATCACAATACTCCATTATAATGTCACTGTGGATTATAATGACATCGCAAAACTCCGTTATGACATCAAAATGTTCTATTATGACATCCTATACTCCATTATGACATCACAATTGACTATTATGACATCACATTTCTCTATTATGACATCACAATACACCATTATGACATCACAAAGGAATATTGTGATATGACAATTCTCCATTATGACATCCCAAAGCTCTACTTGAAATTATATAACTCCATTATGATGACACAGTGTATTATTATGACATCACAATACTCCATTATGACTTCATAATGCTCAATTTTCACTTCACAAAACTCCGTTATGATGTCCCAATGGACTCTTATTACATCACAATACACCATTATGATATCACAATTCTGTATTATGACACCACAATACTGTGTCATGACTTCACGCTGTTCTATTATGACATCACAATACTCCATTATGATGTTACAATGGACTAATATGACATCACATCTCCATTATGACAACACAATACTCCATTATGACATCACAATCGACAATTATGATGTTAAAATGCTTTATTATGACATCAAAATATTCCATTATATCACCAAAATATTTCATTATGATATCACGATGCTCAATTATGACATCATAATACTCCGTTATGATTTCACAATGGACTATTATTACCTCACAATGGACTATAATGATATCAAAAGGTCCATTATACATCACAATGGACGATTATGACAGTACAGTGCTTTATTATGACAAGACAATACTCCATTATGAAGTCACAATTCACTACTATGACATGAAAATGGACTATTGTGACATCACAATACTCCAATTTGATGTCACAATTCTCTATTATGACATCACAATTCTCTATTGTAACATCACAATACTCCTTTATGATGTCAAAATGGACCATTATGATATCACAATGCTCTAATATTACATCACAATATTCCTATATGACATCACAGTGGACTATTATGACATGACAATCCTTGATTATGACATTACTGTACTCCATTATGACATCAAAATGGCCTAATATGACATCACAACACTCCATTATGATGTCACAATGAACAATTATTACATTACAATTCCCCATTATGACATCACAAAACTCTATTATTACATCACAATACTCCACTGTGATGACACAGTGGACAATAGTGACATCACAATGATCTATTACGGCATCACAATACTCCATTTTGATGTAACAATGGACTATTTTGAGATCACAATATTCCATTGTGACATCACAATCCTCTACTACGACATCACAATACTCCATTGTGACATCACAGTCCTCTACTATGACATTACAATATTCCATTATGACAACACAATGAATTATTATGACATCACAACACTCCATTATGGCATCACAATGGACTATTGTGACATCATAATGTTCTACTATGACATCACAAATCTCCATCATGACATCACAAACCTCCCTTATGCCATTAAAATGGACCCCAATGACATCACAATGGTCCATTATGACATCATAATTCTCCACTATGATGAAACAATGGACTTTTATGACAATACAATGTTTCATCATGACATCTCAGTGTTCCATTATGACATCACAGTACTCGATTATGAGATTACAATGGACTTTATGACATAGTAGTACTCCATAATGACATCACAATGCTCTATTATGACATCACAATGCTGTGTTATGACATCACAATACTCCATTATGACATCATAATGAAATATTATGACATAACAATGCTCCATTATGACAATACAATGCACTTTATATAATGACATCACAAATTATGATTAGACAACACTATACTGCATTATGACATCACAATGCTCTTTTATGACTTCACAATTGTCTTTTATGACAGCCCAACTCACCTTTATGATATCACAGTGCTTTGTTATGACGTCACTATACTCAATTAACCCACCACAGTGGAGTACTTTGACATCACAATGATCCATTACAACATCACAGTGACTATTATGACATCACAAACTATGATGACTTCACAATGGACTATTATGACATCACAGTGCTCCGTTATGAAATTTCAAACTCAATTATGTGACCTACACTCCATTATGCCATTATGACATCAAATCGCTCTATTATGACATCACAATACTCTGTTATTACATTCCAATGGACTATTATGATATCACAATGCTCCATTTTGACATTAAAATGATCTACTGTGATTCACAATACTCTCTTGTGACATCACACACCTCCATTTTGATATCACAANTCTCCATTATGATATCACAATGCTCTTTATGACAACACAATACTATATTATGTCATCACATTGCTCAGTTATGTATCCCAAAGCTCTATATTAAATCTTATGGACTATTATGACATCACAATGCTCTTATGACATAAAAAATATTCCATATGACATTACAGTGTTCTATTATGTCATCACAGTGCTCCATTATTAGATCACAGTCCTCTCTTTTGACATCACAATCTTCAATTATCACATCAAAAGTTTCTGTTCTGACTGGACCCACACCTCCATTATGAGAACAGAATCCTCTATTATGACATCATAGTGCTGTATTTTGACATCACAATGCTGTATTAAAATTACAATGCTCATTTCTGACTTCACAATGCTCCGATANGACATCACAGTGTTATACTACTGCATCACAATACTTAATTTTGACATCACAATGCTCTATTATGACATCAAAATGTTCTATTATGACAACACAATGCTCCCTTATATTATCACATTGCTCTATTTCTCAACACAGTAGACTATTATGACCTCACACACTCCATTGTGAAGTCACAATACTCTACATACAACAGAATGTTGTATTATGACATCACAATGCTCTAATATGACACCACAATGCTCCATTGTGAAATCACAATGTTCTACTATGACATCACAATGCTCCATTATGAAATCACAGTCTTCTATTATGACTTCAGAAGGCTTCATTATGACATCACGATGCTCTATTGTGACATCACAGTGTTCTATTATGACCTCAAAATTGCCTATTATGACTTCACTATACTCCATTATGACACCACAAGGCTCTATTATGACATCACAATACACTAAAATGACATCACAAAGAATATTATCACAAACCTCATTATGACTTCACAATGCTCTCTTATGACATCACAATACTCCATTTTGACATCACAATGGACTATTATGACCTCACATTTATCCATTATGACATCATAATACTCCATTATAATATTACAAAGCTCTATTGTGACATAACATTATTCCATTACGATGTCACAATGGACCATTATGACAAAAAAATCATCCATAATGACATCGCAAAACTCCAAAATGACATCACAGTGGGCTATTATGATAGCACAATACTCCATTATGTCATCACAATGCACTATTATGACGCCACAATACTCCATTATGAAGTCAAAATGGACTATTATGGCATCACCATACTCCAAGTTGACAATACTCCATTATGATGTCACAATGGACTATTATGACATCACAATTATCCATTTTGATGTCAGTATACTCCATGAGACATCACAGAGATTTATTATGACATCATATTACTCTAATATGATGTCACAACGGACTATTATGACATCACAATACTNGTTTATGGCATAAGAATGGAGTACTATGACACTAAAATACTCCATATGACATCACAATGGGCTATTATGTCATCAGAATATTCAATTATGACTTCACATTACTCTATAAGATACCACAATACTCCATTATGTCATCACTATGCACTACTAAAACACCACTAACTCCATTATGATGTCAAAATGGACTATTGTGACATCACAATACTCCATGACTTCACAATACTCCATTATCACGTCACAGTGCTCTCTTATGACATCAAAATACTTTATTACGACATTATGACAGACTAATATGACTTTACCATACTCCATTATGACATCACATTGCTCTCTTATGTCATCACAATTCTCTCTTATGACATTACAAACCTCCATTTTGACATCACAATCCTCCATGATGACATCACAGTGCTCTTTATGAAAACACAATACTCCATTATGACGTCACCATGCTCAATTATGATATCACAATGATATTATGATGTAAAAATATTCCATATGACATTACAATGCTCTAATATGTCATCACAGTGCTCCATTATTACATCACGGTCCACCATCATGACATCACAGTTCAATTATGCCATCACAAGGTTCTACTATGACAGGATACACACCTCTATTGTGAAAACACAATCCTCTATTATGACATCACGATCCTCCATTATGACATCACAGTTCTGTATTTTGACATCACAATGTTCCATTAAAATTACAATGCTCTCTTCCTTTCTTCACAATGCTCCAATATGACATCACAATATTATATATACTACAACACCACAATGCTTCACTAAGACATAACAATGCTCAATTATGACATCACAATGTTGTATTATTATCTCAAAACTGCCTATTATGACATCACAATACTCTTTTATGACCTCACAATGCTCATTTATGACATCACAATACTCTATTATGACATCAAATAGACTATTACGACTATTATGCTCATTTATGACATCACAATACTCTGTTATAACATCAAANGGACTATTATGACATCACAATGGTCCATTATCACATCACAATACTACAGTATAATGTCACAATGCTCTATTTTATCATCACAATATGCAACTATGACATAAAAATCTACTATTATGACATTATAGTACTCCATTATTATGTCTCAATGCTCTGTTATGACAATCTAGTGCTCTATTATGACATCACAATCCTCTATTATGACATGAAAATGCAATATTATGACATCACAATACAATTATGTCATCAAAATGGACTATTATGACATGACAAAACTCCATTTGACAACACAATGCTATATTTTGATATCATAATACTCTATTTCTCATCACAGTGGACTATTGTGACATCACAATACTCCACTATGAAACACAGTGCTGTATTATGACTACAGAATATTGTATTATGACATCACAATGTTATATTATTCCTAAAAATACACTATTTTGGCATCACAATACTCCATTATGACTTCAGAGTGCTGTAATATGACATCACAATACCCTATCATAACAGCACAATGCTCCATTATGACATCACAAGTCTATATTATGATATCACAATTCTTATTATGACATCAGGATGCTCTATTATGACATCACAATGGACTATTTTCACATCACCATGCTCCATAATGATATCACACTGCTACAATGTGATATCAAACTCGATATGACATCACAATGCTCCATTATGACATTGCAATGCTCTACTATGACATCGCAATGATCCTTTGCACATCACAATGGACTATTAAGAATTCACAATGCTTCATTATGATATCAAAATGCTCTATTATGACATCAAAACACTCCATGATGACATCACAATGATCACAAGGTTCCATTATGATATCACAGTGGTCATTATGACATTACAATGGTCCATTACGTCATCAGATAGCTCTATGAAAACATCACTATGCTCTGTTATGACACCACAGTGTTTTACTATAACATGACAATGCTCATTTATGACCTCACCATACTCTTTTATGACAACACAATACTCCAATGGGATATCACAATGCTCTAATATGATATCACAATGCTCCATTATGACCTCATAATGCTCTGTTATGACAGCACAATACTCTAATAGGACAACACAATACTCCATTATGATATCACAATGGACTATTACGACAAAACAGGCTCTATTATGACATGACAATACTCCATTATGATGTTACAATGAACTATTTTGACATTACAATGCTCTATTATGACATCACAATACTCCATTATAACGTCACAATGCACTATTATGACATTATAATACTGCAATAGGACATAACAATGGTCTATTATAACATCAAAATGCTCTGCTATGATATTGCATTGCTCCTTATGACAACACAATGCTGTATTATGACATCACAATATTCCATTATGACATCACATTTCTCTACTACGACACCCCAGTGGTCCATTACTATATCACAATGTTATTTTGTGANATCACAATTCTTAATTATGATATCACAGTTCTCCAATATGACATCACAATGCTCTATTATGACATCACAACATCATATCACGACAGCACAGTGGACTATTTTGACATGACAATGCTCTATTTTTACATAACAATGCTCTATTATAACATAACAATACTGCATTATGACATGATAATGTTCTACTGTGACATCACAGTGTACCATTATGANATCACAGTGCTAAGTTACAGCATCGCAATGGTCCATTATGACATCACAATGCTCAATTATGANGTTACAGTGCTCCATTATGACATTGAAATGGTATATTTTGACTTCTCACAACACTCTATTATGACATTGCAATGGACTTTTATGACATCACAATGCTCCTTTATGACATTACCATTATCCATTATGACAGCTCAATACTCCAATATGATGTCACATTGCTCTACTATGACATCACAATGGTTCTTTTTGACATCAAGTTCTCAATTATGACATCGTAATGGTCCATTATGTCATCACAATGCTCTCCCATGATATTACAGTGCTCCTTTATGACATCACAATGCTTTGCTATGACATCACAATGCCCTTATATCACATCCCAATGGACATTTTGACATCACAATGCTGCATTGTGACATCACAATGCTCTATTATCATATCACAATACTCGATTATGATTCACAATGATCTACTATGATATCAACATGTTCTATTATGACAACACAGTGATCAGTTCCAACATTACCATTGTCCATTAGGTCATCACAATGCTCTAATATGACATCACAAGCTCCATTTTGACATCACAATCCTCTATTATCACATCACAATGCTCCAGTATGGCATCACAATGCTCCATTATGATATCACTGTGCTCTGCCATGACATCACAGTGGTCCATAAGTATTTCATAATACTGTATTGTGATATCAGTATGATCCATTGTGAAATCACAATACTCAAATATGACATCACAAGGATCTACTATGACATCACAATTCTACATTGTGACCTCACAATACTACATATTTCATAACAATGCTCTACTATGACATCACAATGCTCAATTTTGACATTGCAATTCTCTGCTATGACATCACAATGCATAATATGACATCACAATGCACTATTTTGACATCACAATTCACTATTAGAACATCATCATGAGCCATTAGGCATCACAGTGCTACATTGTGACATTAAAATGCATGACTACGACATCACAGTACTCCATTTTGACATCACAGTGCTCTACTATGACATCACAATGCTGCTTTATGAAATCACAATTCTCAATTATGACATCACAATGAACTATTATGAAATCACAATGCTTCATTATGACTTCAAAATGATCTATTCTGACATCAAAATAATTTGTGATGACATCTCAATGATCTGCTATGATATCACAGTTGTCAGTTATGGCATCACAATGGTCATTTATGACTTCATAATGCTCGATTATGATTTCAAAATGCTCCATTATGACATCACAGAGCTCAGTTATGACATCACAATGGTCCATTACATCATCACAAAGCTCTAGGATGACATCACAATGCTTCATTTTGAAATCACTGTATTCTACTATGACATCACACTGTTCCTTTAAGACATCACAACAATCACTGATGAAATCACAATGCACTATTATGTCATCAAAATGCTCTATTATTACATCACAATCCTCCATTAGGACATCTCATTTCTCTACTATGACATCACAATGATCATTTTGACATCATGGTTCTCAGTTATAACATCACAATGGTCAATTATGTCATCGCAATGCTATATTATGACATCCTAATACTCCGTTATAACATCACAATGCTCTACTATGATATCACAATGCTCCATTATAATATCACAGTGTTCTATTTTGACATCACAATGGTCTATTATGACACCACAATGGACTATTGTGACACCACAGTGCTCCTTTATGACATACAATGCTTCACTATGACATCAAAATGCTCCATTATGATATCACAATGCTCTGCTGTTACATCACAATGCTCCATTATGACAACGCAGAGCTCAGTTATGACAACACAATGGTCCATTATGTTGTTACAATCCTTTTGTACAACATCACAATGCTCCAATATGACATCACAATGGACCATTATGGCATGTCAATGCTCCATTAGGACATCACAATGCTATATTATAACATAAAAATACTGGATTATGAAATCACGATGCTCTATAATGAAACCTCCATGTTGCATTATGACATCACAATGCTTCATTATGACATCGCAATGCTCCATTATGACATCACAATGATCTACCTTGACATCAAAAAGCACCTTTATGACATGACAATGCTCTCTTATGACATCACAAAGCTCCATTATGGTATTACTATGCATCTCTCGTTATACATCAGAATACTCTATTATTACATCAAAATGCTCTTCTATGACAACACAATGCTCGTGATGACATCACAATGCTCTCTTATGACATCACAATCCTCTATTATGACATCATGATGGTCAATTATGGCATCACAATGCTCCATTATGATTGCTCTATTATGACATGATGATGTTCCATTATGACATCACAGTTCTCAGTTGTGACATGACAGTGGTCCAATATATCATCGCAATGCTCTATGAAGAAATCACAATGCTCTGTTTTGACACCACAGTGTTTTACTATGACATCACAACACTCCATTATGACATCACAAAGCTCTATTAGGACATCACAATGCTCTATTATAACATCACCATTCTCCATTGTGACATCACANCGGACTATTTTGACATTACAATGCTCCATTGAGACATCACAGTGCAATATTATGACATAAAACTACTGCATTATGACATCACACTGTACTACTATGACATCACGATGCTCCATTATGACATCAACAATGCTCCATTATTACATCACAATGCTCTACTCTGACATCACAAATCTCTATTTTGACATCTCAATGCTCTCTTATGACAACACAATGCTCCATTGTGACATTACTATGCTCTCTTCAGAAATCACAATGCTCCATTACGACATCACACAGCTCCATTATGATTTCACAGTGGTCTCTTATGACATCACAGTGCTCCACTATGAGATCACAGTGCTCTACTATTACATCACAATGCTCATTATAACATCACACTGATCTCTCCTGACATTACAATGCTCTATTATGATACCACAATGGACTATTATGACATCACAATGCTGCATGATGACATCTCAGTACTCCAAGAAATCACAATGCTATACTGTGACATCACAATGGTCTATTATGACATCACGGTTCTCATTTATGACATCACAATGGTCCATTATGTCATTACATTGCTCTACTATGACCTTATAATGCTCCATTATGATATCCCAATGCAGCATTATGGCATTACAATGCTCTACTATGATACCACAGTACTTCATTAGGACACTGCATTGCTTTATTATGACATCACAATGCCCTTAAATGACATCACAATGGACTTTTTTGGCATCACAATGCTCCATTATGTTATCATAATGTTCTATTATCACATCACAATACTCAATTTTGTCATCACAATGATCAACTATGACATCAAAATGTTCCTTTTGAGAACACAGTGCTCAGTTACAACATCACAATGATCCATTATGTCATCACAATGCTCTATTTTGACATCACAATGCTCTATTATGACATCACAATGGTACATTAATATACCACAATGCTGTTTTTGACATCACAATGCTCCATTATGACATCACAATACTCCCATATGACATCACAATAATCTATTATGACATCACAATGGTACATAATTACATCACAATATTCCAATATTTCCTCCCAATGCTCTATTATGACATCACAATACTCCATTATTACAGCACAGTGCTCTACTATGACATCACAATGCTCCATTATGACATCACAATCCTCTATTATGGCGTCACAATGCTTATTATGACATCACAGTGATATATGATGAAATAACAATGGACTATTATGACATCACCATGCTCCATTATGATATCACAATGCTACATTGTGACATCAACATGATCTACTATGACATCACAATGCTCCCTTATGACATCAAATGATCTATTATGATGTCACAATGGACTATTATGAAATCACAATTCTTCATTATGACATCAAAATGCTCTATTATGACATCAAAATATTTCATGATGACATCACAAAGCTTTAGTATGATATCACAATGCTCCTTTATGATATCACAGTGGTCAGTTAGAACATCAAAACGGACTAATATGACATCACAATACTCCATTAAGACATCAGAATGCTCTCATATGATATCACAATGCTCCATTATGACATCACAATCATCTATTATGACATGAAAATGCTCCATTAATACATCATAATGCTATATTATGACATAAAAATACTGCATTATAACAAACAATGCTCTACTATGACATCACGATGCTCCATTATGACATCACAATACTCCATTAAGACATCAGAATGCTCTCACATGATATCACAATGCTCCATTATAACATCACAATCATCTATTATGACATGAAAATGCTCCATTAATATGTCACAATGCTATATTATGACATAAAAATACTGCATTATAACAAACAATGCTCTATGACATCACGATGCTCCATTATGACATTACTATTCTCTCTTCAGACATCACAATTCACTATTATGACATCACAAAACTCCATTATAACATCACAATTCTGTCTTATGACATCACAATTCAACATTATGAGATCACAATGCTATAGTATAATATCACAATGCTCATTATGACATCACAGTGATTCATTATGACATCAAAATTCTCTTATATTACATCACAAATATCTACTATGACATCACAATGCTCAATTATGACATACAATCCTCTGTTATGACATTACAATGCTCCTTATGACAACACAATGCTCTATTACAACATCACAATACTCCATTATCACATCACATTGCTCTACTATGAGTTCACAATGGTATTTATGATATCACAATGCTATATTGTGACATCACAATGCTCTACTATGACAATACTGTGCTCTAGTATGACATCAAAATTCCTTGTTTTGACATTTCATTTCTCAAATATGACACCAACATGCTATTCCATCACAATGCTCTATTATGACATTACAATTCCCTGTTATGACATCACAATGCTCTATTATGGCATCACAATGCTCTATTATGACATCACAATGTTTTGGTATGTCATCTTCATGCTCCACTCTGACATCACAATGCTCCATGATAGCATCACAATGCTCTTTACCATTTCAAAATGCTCTCTTATATCTTGACAATGCTCTTCTATGTCATCACAATGCTCTACTTTGACATCACAATTTCCTGTTATTACATCAAAATTCTCAAATATGTCATCACAATGCTCTCTTATGTTACCTAATATGTCTTTAGTATGACACCACAATTTTCTATGACATTAGAATGTTCTACTATGACCTGACAATGCTCTATAGTATACCAAAGTGCTCTACTGTGACATCACAATCCCTTAATATGACCACACAATGCTCTCCTATGACAGCAAAGAGCTCTACTATTACATCAAAATACTCTATTATGATATCATAATGCTCTACTCTGATATTACAGTCTTTTACTATTTCACCACATTCTCTATTATGACATTACAATGCTCTACTATGACATCACAATGCTCCATAATAGCATCACAATTCTCTATTATGACATCACAATGCACTACTATGACATCACAATGCTCCATAATAGCATCACAATGCTCTATTATGGCATCATCATGCTCTCCTTTGTCTCCTCTTTCTGATGCTCAAATGTAGACTTTATGAATTATCACCCTCTGCTGGCATAATATACACACTTTTGTTAGCTGGCCTTTGAAAAAGCATTCTACACCAGGCTGATCTTGTAAAAGCTTGGTCACTACATGATTTTTTCAGCCAATATATGCCTATGTGTTTATTTGAGACCCCAAGAATCCAATGGGATCATACACTGTTCAAAGACACTAAAGGTCACTCTTACATCCTCTGTAAGTCCTTTGTCAGGATGATTCACTTTAATCTAGGCTGTGAAACTGAAGAAGCCCCACTCATTCTCTTTAAGGAAGAACAAATGACTAAAATGAGTAGGAAGAGTCTGCTGTCTCTGCAGTACTTTTACTTCAGCATCACATGAGATGACATGGAGTAGTTTCAGCCCTGGACTGGAGACAACAGAATGCTTTTGGCTGTGGCTTGTCAGGATAGATGCATGACATCAACACAGTCTTCTGTGACAGATTTCCTACTACATTGGATGGCTGAGCACTCAGTCAGTTTACTGAAGCCCTTGACAGTAAACTGACAGAGTAACTCTGAGCAGCAACATATCCTCTCTTCATGTTGTTATATNTATCACCAGGGCCACATGTTTGTGGATGTCAGGATTCTGAGTAATTCTTGGTGGGTTCCCTGTTCTCAAGCTCCTTTCTGATGCTTTCTTTTCTCCAGGAATAGTGAGCCAACAGACATGTGGATCAGATTGGGGATGAATGACATGCAGTTAGATAGATATTTCCCTCACTGATTAGTTCACATGTACAAGGAGGTGTCTTTTGCAGAGAAGTCCTAGAGTAGGGAATGTCAATTGTTCAAGTTGTCTGTTCTCTCAAGGGGTGTCAAAGAAGGACAGGCAATCAGGTACACGAGTGAACTTACTGGGCCACTGGCTAGACAAAGGAGGGCCTATTCACACATGGGCAACCAAAGTCAAGGATGAAAATCCTCGGCATGAAAGCCATGGTTGCTAGGGATGAGGCACGGTGGTAGCTCTCTTGCCTTGCACACTCAGTGCTCCTGCAGCAGCTCTTCTGTGTGAGGCTCTAGTCTTTGGTTTTGGCCTTTTCCAGCTCATGCTGCAGTTTTTCAGACATAGGGAAGGAAGGCAGCTGGGACACAGGTCTAGTGGGGCCTGCCCTGTCAACTGTCAAGCTGTTACCTCCCACTACCTCAACTTTGCCAGCAGTCAACATTGATTTTTTGAAAGAAGTCATTGTTTGTACCCCCAAAGAATAAGGGTCATAAAGTAAGTGGGCCTAGAATTTTTCAGCCTTTAACAAGTGTCAGAACTCGATCTGATACTCTTATGTTCTCTGCTCTACTAAAGAACAGGGACATCACTCAGCAGAAGGAGTTGGTCACCNAGCAAAAGGACATGGCAGGAAAGCTGCAGCATCACTTCACTCTGTCCCAGATGAGGTAGGAGCCCAGGCTAGGAGTTGGGGGTTGGAGCTAAGTATACTTGTACCTGTATCTGAAAGGACCAAGCAGATGCCATAACAGGCTGCTCAGTCTTTTCTCAGAGATCAGGCCTCAATTTCAGTTTCCTGATACCTTAGCAAGAAGTTCCTAGAAGGGCTATGACATAGTCCTCGTAGTAACTCCCTTTCTGCACGTACTCTGACTGCTCAAGGTTCAGCCAGTTGTTCACTGTGTGGAACCCCTCACCAACTTAGAGCTATGTGCATGGGTCAATGTGAACATGTGAGGCCAGCCAGCCTCCATGGCAGCTGAAGGACAGGGCCTGGGACTTGTCCAGGCTTGTCCAAAAATGATAACTGTAACCTCCAACCAGTAAATTCAAAGGTTAAAGACCCTCATCCAATCATATGAATGCAAAGGCTTGTACCACTCTGCTTGTGGTTTTTCCTTTAAAAATGCCTCACTCTGAGGGCTCAGGGCCGTCCTCCTCCACTCACTGTGTTGAGCATTGGACATGGACCAAGCCTGGGCTTGCTTGTTATCAATAAACCCCTGTGTGTTTTGCATCGGGTATCGGCTCTGTAGTGGTCTTTCTCAGGGGTCTCATGACACAGGCACAACATATCCTGTACCTGGAAACTCTGTCTTTTATTGGCTTCTGCTCATTGGCAAGGCTCCCAGCCACAGCCAGGGAAAGAATACCTCAGCATATTCTTCAAGTCCAGTCCACAAAACTTCTGTCCAGGAAACAGTATGTTTGACATTGTATGTCTGAGGAATTATGCCCCACTTTCTCCTTGCTGAGCTCTCTGGTATGTTCTAAGCAGGATGCACTTGAACTCATGGAGATCTGCCCGCTTCTGCCTCCTAAGTAATGGGATTTTTTTGTTTGTTTGTTTTTCAAATCANTGTTTCTCTGTGTAACAGCTCTGGCTGTCGTGGAACTCACTTTGTAGAACAGGCTGGCCTCAAACTGACAGAGGTTCACCTGCCTATGCTTCCCAAGTGCTGGGATTAAACTAAGTTATAAGATTTAAAGGTGAGTCTCACCATGCCTCCTTTAGGAACATCATCAGTGTGGATGAGATTCCCACCCTTGCACATTATTTGATGTAACAATGTATCCATTTCCTATGTTAAGTGTTCTCTGGATATAATAGGTGTAAAAGTTACCAGGATGAACCCAGAGACATGTTTCTGTTGCATGTTAGTTAGAATCTTTATAGAGTGTTTTGTGAGAGACTTCCCTAGATAGCCAGGATGCAGGTTCCCAAGTCTAGTCCTAAGGAAAACACAGCTGGTTTTGTTCAATGCCAGAGCTTATGCAGGATCAGTGTTCTCAGACATACATCTCAGTAAATGCTGCACCAGCTTGACAGGCTCTGTCCTGCATATTGCCTGGGTGCAAGGTGCCTTCTGGGAAGGAGGACACAGCCTCATGACCTTGTTCAGATGCTGTCATACAAGTGCAAACACATAAGAAGGATCAGCCAGTTTAGTCAAAACAGCAAGCATCTGGGGAAATATGAAACCCTATTCCAAGAGAATAAGGCAGACTGACCAAACAACAGCTGTCTAGTTTCTGCACCCATACATGATGCACTATATCCCTCTCATGCCTACACTACACACAAAGAGACCAAAAAAAGTGGTGAGAAAAGAAATCAAGCTAGATGTGAGTTTAGAATAAGCACATCACTTTCTGGATGTGCTTATTCTAGTCTAGTGTCTCGGGACTAAAAACGCATAGCACAATCTGCTTGGCCAGACTATATGAAAATGGCTGGAGAAACTTTGCTCTTGAAGCCCCAAATGTCCTACTCTGACACTCAGCCTTTCCTAAGCCCTTCCCATATCCCTGGTCATCTAGTCAGCTCCAGACTGTAATCTCCAGGACAGAACTGCCTATGCCACTCAGAGAAAACAGGGCTGGCAAGCTGATACTCAATTTTCTGTCAGTGTGAACCAAAAGGTGAGCAAGGTGAAGAGACAACTTTGGGATGCAGAGAACAGGAAGAAGAAAAACCACATGCCACCCAACAAGATGACAAAGTGAACCACTCATTTGGCATATGCATGGAGCTCTCCTCCTTATAAGCGGTTTCCCACCTGTGATCTCACATAACCCCTGCCAAGCAAATGAGCCACAGGACCCAGACCTCATTCAGTCACTCAAATCTATTAGTATAGCACTCCACCTATCATGACAACATGTTGTTTGCTCTCTGACATATGATTGATCCACCTCACTCACTGGACTGCAGCTTCTAGCAGAGCAGGATGGTTTGCTTGCCAATAATTTAGTTTCTTACAAGAGTCCAACTCCCCAGAAAATTGTATGCATGGATAAAAAAGTGAGCAACTATATGGGATGAGGTGGGCATCGGGATGTGTCAGAGGCTCAGGAAGGTGACAGATTAAAGCACAGATGGGTGGATGGGCAGACAGGTGGCTAAATGTGAAAATGGTGATGGATGTTGGCCTGATCCAGCTGCCTGTACATACCTGCTGATGCTGGGGGTCTGGAGATTGCTGTTCTTCTCCTGTTGGTCCTTAAAGAGCAGCTTCAAGTTCTCAAGTAGTGCTGCAGTAGGAACCAATCTCCAGCAGCTTTCTGTTCTCCTATGCCAGCTTGTCTACCTTCTGCTGTTGAGTCTGTCAATCAGGATCCTTCTGTGCAGGTTGCTGGAAACACCTCTGCATAGTAAGCCTCTGCCAGCCTCCTGCCACCAGGCACCATCAAGCCCACCAGACCCCAGATTCCCAGGAAGAGCTAGACAAGAGCCCAATACAGTCATGACAGCTGCACTCAGAAGATCAGAGAGCAGCCAATTCCAGAGAGAATTAAACTACTTCTGAAAACCCCAATTCTAAAAGGGATCCATGTACCTTCAAGAATAAGAGGAGTCCCCAACTTGTTCTTATCTGTCTATAGTAATGGGGAAACATCAGCAGGTAGAGGGCAAATATCCTCTGAGGGAGGACTAGACCCAAGGGGAATATATCTCATCTGCAGGTCCCATGACAATCAGTTCCTGCAGGAGCCCTAGAGGCCCAGGGTTGGAGGACACCATTCATGGATAAAGTAGCTCTTCTATCTAGGACAGCAGTTCTCAACCTGTGGGTTGTAATCCCTCTAAAGTCAAAGGACCTTTTCAAAGGGGTCACATATCAGATATCCTGCATATCAGATAGTTAATTATAATTCATAACTAGCAAAATTACAGTTATGATATAGCAATCAAATAGTTTTATTTTGGGGGTTACCACAACATGAGAAACTGTATCAAAAGGTCACAGCATCAGGAAGGTTCAGAGCCAATTGTCTAGAGACTCCTGAGTCTGACAATATAGTGTTGGGAAGGATTAGTAGTCTCTTTCCCATTTAGCAAAACTGAGTGCAAGAGGCCCAAGTCCAAGAGCCACAAGGCAGGCTGCTTGATAACAGGCAGAAAAGCTAGCACCAGAGCTAGATACTCTGTAGTCCAGACACAAAGAAAGGCAGAGATAGCCTTTCCACAACTTTTTGGGTCCCTGCTAAGGAAGGAACTTACTGATTAAAGCCTGTCTTCTTGGCCAGCTCCTTGAACTTCTCTGAGGCTTCAGTGTACTCTCATTCTTCAAGTTCTGCAGGTATGACATGACATGCTTAAGATTCATCTCCAGATTCTCATAGTCAGGACTTGGCTTGTGATAGGGCCTGGCCCTAGGAGCAAAGAACTCCACATGGACACAGGCCTCAAGGATCACAAGAATTCAGGCCATCTTGGACTAGCTTTCTAAGAAGTTCCTAGCTGGAAGAACNCTGCTCATCACTTTCCTTTCCATGTATACTAGGGGGATAGCAGAGGAGCACTGTCTCTGGAAGGAGAGTGCATGCCTCAACACATCTGGTCACAGGAAGCCAATTCAGCTCAGTAAGTCCTAGGCTGAAGGAGTCAAAAGCAGTAGATAAATTCAGTCTTTGAAAGGCAGCAGCAACTCTGGATATGATCATAAGGAACCCTGCCTTCCTTAGCTTAGAGCTTAGAAGAAATAACAGCAATTTGCTGGAAGTATAGGAAGAGGGGTACCAGTGCGCTTATCAGAATACTTGGAAGGTAGAATTCTACTGACTTAGAAGGGAAGAGTGAAGATCCCCCTCCTGGTTGTAGTTCAACTCTCCAAAGCGATGAGTATCGAATGTGCTATGGCTTTGGTTCTACAGGAAGCAAGCAAGAGGCCACTACATTCTAAGTTGGTGACACAGACAAGAACAGACCCAGAGAGTTAAAGAGTGAAGCTAACTCCAATGTGCAATGAGAGCTAATGTTGGGCTGGGGTGCTCTGGGACTAGAGATAGGGGACATTTCCAAGTAGGTTGGGGGACAGATGCTACACTGATGGGAATGTCTTTCTAAAAATGTGTTGCTCTGATTGGTTGATAAATAAAGCTGTTTGGCCAATGGTGAGGCAGAATAAGGTTAGGCAGGACATTCAAACTAGGGGAGGAGAAGCCGAAAGCAGAGCAGGGGCAGANGCCATTCTGCCATCTAGAAATCAACAGCATGTAACGGCACACAGGTAAAGCCATGTGAAACACGTGGCGACAGAGATTTATAAAATGGGTTAATTTAAGATAAAAGAGCTAGCTAGCGAGAAGCCTGCCAGGGCCATAGTTTAAAAATGATATAAGCCTCTGTGTGTTTATTTGGGTCTAAGCGGGCCGTGGGAGCCGGGCGGGGAAAACGGACAAACTTTCGTCTACACTACACCAAGGCTGCAAAGATTTCAGTGGTGTAGAAGCATCAGGAAGTGGGTACTGCACAGCTTTAGCAAGGACCCAGTCTTCTGTGTCAGGGGTGGGTTCTAGGCCTCAGTCCTGGAGTCTGACAGCTATACTCTGGCTTATTCCTAGGACTTTCCCATTATTAATCTCCCCACCCTAATCTTTGCTCACTTTTCTTTCACTTCACCTTGATGTGGATTTTGTTGTTGTTTTTAAGACAGGGTCTCACTGTGTAGCCTTGATTGGCCTGGCACTCACTATATGGAATACACTGGCCTTGAACTCACAGAAATCGACCCAACTCTGCCTCCAGAACGCTAGGATTACTGGTGTGCCCCACCTGGCCAGGCTTCTCCTTTCTCTCCATTTCAAATTGTGTCCCATTGTTTTCTAGGGTAATTGGCTTTAAACTGCATGCTTAGTGCAGNTACCATATGGCAGGAGAGCAGTCCACCCTCCTGCTACCTGTTGGCTCCTCCTGTCGAGTTGGTGTTTGTCAATGTGACAGTACAGTTTCAAGGGCTAAAAAGTCTCCATTGGCTTTGGCTCCATCTTTTCTGCTTGAAACTCAAACTTTCTACACTGAAAGTAGCTCACAGATGGAATATAAGGAGTTCAGCTTGCCTTATTTGGGCTCTGGAGACAAAAGATCCAGGCCTTTGACACTGCAAACCTACTGCATAAGGAGTCTTTCTGCCCAAACTGATAGCATTAGAGATGGTCAGCTCAAAGATGCTATCTTCTCAAAGGAGGACAGCATGAACTCACCCTCCATCTTTGGCCAGGCCAACCCTGGTAATACCCAGGACTTCACCCTGTGTCAGGAGAGATGGTCAGAAGGGTGGCAAGACTCTCTCAGAAGTTCCAAAGAAAGCAGCAGATATCCCAATACCAGAAACAACAAAACCAGTCAAGTAGCTATTCATGGTACCACTAAAGGCAGATGGTTATCAGACCCTAATAGTCAATGATGCAGTAGGGTACCAAGGACATTGTCACCTGTCAATTGTGCAGAACATGCTCAAGATCTACACAGGACCTGTCCTGTCAACATCTTATCATGTGAGGGAGGGCTTCATGAGCCTCATCCCTCCCTGAGGATTAACAGCCAGTTAGTGGTTGATGGGGGCAACCATGGAGGCAATGGACAGACATTGTCTTCAATGATGTAAACACTGATAAGGTGCTCATGCTCCTGTAATAACCAGTCCCTCGTGCATGTTCTTGGCAGCAACACTAATGACATTCATTGGCATAATATTGAAATAAAATTTTGAAATGTTATTGAAAATATGTGATGAAAACAAAAGGGCTAGTTGGGAAGTGAAAAAGGATAAACAAGGGTGAATGGATAAGTGAAGATAAATGAAGAGCATGTCATATATATACATATATATACATAAAAAGGTTGTAATGAAATTTATGTTATGCATAATTAATATATGCTAATAAAAGCANTGGAAAAACAAGGGTCAATGATTCATGAGGAACAGCACCCAAGACTGACTAACGTCTGGCCTCCACATTCTCTTGTATATTATTAAAGGACCAGCCTTAATAATATACTTCCCAGGGACCCAGAAGAGAAACTATGAAATGGCGAGAATTATTTTCAGGAAATGAATCTAAGTACATGGAGCTCCTTGTCCATCTACTTTATTCCTCTGGGATAAAATCCTATCTATACAGCTTCAGTTAGTTCTGTTCTCATGCCTAGCTCTTCTCNATATTTAATCTACTGTCCCTCCTAAATTCTATGCTAATTCTTTCTTCTTAATTCTGCCTCATCTTGGTCCTTCTCATCTTGTCCTTACCCATCTAGTACTTTCCCATCTGGCTCTTCTTCATCTTCCTTGGCTTTCTCAAGTTCTCTAGTCCTATCTTCCTCTCTGTCCATATACCTCTAAGTTCTCCATCCTTATACCTCTAAATTCTTCAGTAAAAATCCTCAAAAATCCTCTCTAAGTCTCTGAGGTTTACAGTTATATACTCATGCAATAGCAGTGCTCTAGCTAGGGCAAGGTCACCAGACTTGGATTCTTACAGGGTCAAAAAAGGCAGGTAAGAATTTTCCTCAGACAGTGACCATCAGGCTTTCTTTTACAACCCAAGAAGGGAGTGGTAAAAGAGGAGATCAATTGAGTGCTAATAACCAGTTAGTATATCAAAAGGGGATTTATGTGCTCAATCTGCATTCCTAGAAGTAGTTAGGTAAGAAGTTAGGGGACTATAAGGTTTGTAAGGCAGTATAAGGGTCTCAGCTAAAATTGCACAAGAGATAAAGCTATCCACCTGACTGGCGTCATTTCATTTCACCTTGGATGCTTAAGTCTGTTCTTAGAGAGTACAGAGGTATCTCTGATAACATACTTTTGTCCCTCCAGAGATGGTCCTGGCTAGATGCTGCTAATGACAGTAATTGCAGAAAGGCCTGTAATTAGGGATCCTGGCTGCATTACTGCTCAGAAGATTATCCAAAAATTCCTTTAGTAGAAGGGAAATTGTGCCCAAAGAATGATGGAAAAGCTACAATAGCACACAAGAAACTCATAGTAGGAAACAGCTAATAATCAAAAGCCAAATATCACCAAGGCTTCTAAAGCCTCAGCTTTATGTCTGGAAGGTCCTTGGCTTCTTCCAGGAATAGCTTTGTCATAATCAGCTGAAATCCTACTTTATATATTTTTGGGGCTTGCAGCAACACACATGGAAGGTACCTACATGATTATGCACCCACATGTACACACGGCAAAAACAAAATGAAATAAAACCTGTATGGTAGATACAGTGAAATAATATATGCATTTTAAAAAATCAGACCAGAAGAATACACACTTGAAAACACCCTGTGCTCAGGGCTCCCACTGTCACACACATGGTCTAGTTTCTTTTTTGGTGCTGGGCATGAGCACAGGATCTCAGGATATTTACCACAACCTTGCTCTACCTCTGATTTACATCTCTGGTTTCTAAAAATCCTCCATTGCACTTATCAGGAAAGGGACATAAAAACCAATGCACTATAGTGTGGGAAGAAGCAAACACCAACAGCAGGTTCCACCTAAACTCTCAGTGGAGAGCAAGGTGTGTGTGTGTGTGTGTGTGTGTGT